>PISX010007384.1:0-89663 GCA_004024625.1 Mellivora capensis
GATATCTGATATGAATTTATTCCTTATTTGCTTTCCTCTGTCCCCAGAGCATATGCTTCATGCAGACAAAGACTTTGTTTTGGTCTCTTTTGTATTTCTAGCAGCTAAAACAGGCCTGGCACTATTTAACAATAAAGGATTTCTGAGGCACCTGGGTGGCTCAGTTGGCTAAGCGACGGACCCTTGATTTTAGCTCAGGTCATGATCTCAGGGTTGTGAGATCTACCCCGTGTTGGGCTCCACGCTGAGTATGGAGCCTGCTTGAGATTCTCTCTCTTCCTCTCTCTCTGGCCCCTGCCCCAGCTCACACGTATGCACGCCCTCTCTCTCTAAAACAAAACAAAACATACACCCCCAAAAAGCAATAAAGAATTTCCAAATTAACTGAATACTTGATTCCTTTGAGAGCTATTGAGGCTACATAGAGAAATGGGTTGAGTTCAGTAGCAGACAGACTGCTCAATTTCAACCCTGTGACCACGGGTAACTCTGGGCAAGATTCTCAACCCATCTTAGGCTCAGTTTCCTCACCTGTAAGATACGGTAAGTAGGAGCTACATAGTAGCATTTTGAGATAACCAAAGGAGATAACGTACACAAAGCCTATAGTGCCAAACTCAAAGTTAGCTCTGAAGCCTGTGAAGTGATAATTACAATTCTGAACAGATTTCTCAAAAGATGGTAATTGTAAAAATCACAATTCTAAATTATTTTTCTAGACCATTGTGTTAAAATACTGGGGGAAAATACAATTAGGCAGTAATTATCTCTCCAACCTGCTTCAGGAATATTTTCCCTAATTACAATGTAGATTTCATTAGCTGGCTCTGCAACATTCAGTCCAGGACACAAAAACCCACCAGACAAATTACCACCTACTCCTCCCTGGGCGCAGGGCCCTTCATCTGAGCAACTGGAGCTCTCCGGGCATATTATCATCATTTGTAGCAGCCTGCAATGGTAGGTGTATTTGGGAAATCTGGTAGCTTGGAGAACTGGTTTCAAAGCTGGGTAATACAGAAGTACAAATATGGAAAGAAGGTTTGACTTTGAGTCCTTGTTCCTTCCTCTGAGGGCCATGCCGACTTGAACAAGAGACCTATGCATCCATCCATCCATCCCTCCATCCATCCACCTGACCCTTACTAAGCATCTATACATGACAGCCACTGTGCCAGACCCTGGGATAGGAATGAGCAATTTCAGCTCTCAAGGAGCACAGCCTCTAGTGAGAAAGAGAGAAAACAACTTCATACCCAGGGAGTAAGCACTGGAGTTAAGTGGAATGTGCCATGATGGGGCCTCGTCCTGTGCTGGGACCAGGGGAGTCAGGTGAAGCTTGCTGGAGAAACTGATGTAAGTCGCTCAAAACTCCAGGCAAGCAGGGAAGGAATCTTGAGAAATTGAGGTCCGGTAGCGAACTCTGACTAGTTGAGTATGAGTGGGACATAGAACACCAGTCAGGGAATGAGGGTGACGGATCCAGAAGAAGAGCTGAGTTACAGACAGAAGGGGACGTGATCAGCTAGGGGATTTGAAATTTGTGTTAATGATAGGGGGATACTGCATGGTGTAAAGGAGAGCAGGGACGCCATGCAATCGGTGTTAATAAGGATCGTGTTGTCAGCACTGGGATGTGAGGTCTGGAGGGGAGGGGACCCGAGCCAGGGTTGGAGAGGAGTGAGGGTGGCAACGCAGGAGGTCGAAATAGCATCCAGGCCACACATAAGCCGGAGGAGGTGGTCAGGACCTATGTCAACACAGGAGGGGTCGTCTGGAGAAGCGGTACTCTGCAGACCCGGGTGCATGGGACAGGAGGGGCAGAGGCTGTCTTGCAAATTTCTGGCTGGGTGTTGAGGAGGGTGGTGGTGCTGGGAACCGAGGTGGGCAGCCCCGGAGGTGAACAGGGTCTGGTTTGGATCCGTGGGGATGGGAGCTCGCTGAATCCCTTTCTGGACATGTATGTTGTTGGGAGCCCTCGTGGGTTGTTGGAGGAGATGCTCTACAGTTGTGGGAAACACAGAACGGAGCTCAGAAGAGCAGCTGGGTGGGAAAGTGCCCTCCTCGACAAAGAGGAGCAACAGTACTTTCCTTGAGGATTAAACAGCACCGGGGATGTGAAGGCGCACTGTAACGTGAAAGGCGCCATTTTCTGAGAATGAATAACGGGTCACTCAGTGTTAGGGTCTCCAGCTTTATACTTCCTCTACAGAGCGTAACTGGGATCTACAGGTAATGAGAACGACTGTGCTTTGTCCTCTACAAGGTGGACACCAAGTCCCTGTTCTGGTTCTCTCCCTGGGGGAGAAATCACTCTTTGCGGTGACATTTTCTCAGGTTCCCTGAAGGTCAGAGGGAGCCATGGCACATGCCCACTTCTTGCCTTCCCTGTCCAGGGTTGGCCTTCACCTCTGCAGGGCTCCCACCACCATGACCCTTTGTCTACCTCCTAGCACTCAAGGCTTGTGGGGTGGCGCAGGGGTACTGGGACGCTACCACACTGGGGTTTTGCACCGCCCCCCAAGACTGCCATCTCCCAGACCCCCACCCTTGGTGCTCCCAGGGTTAGAAGGAGGGGTTCTCAGCTCCTGCATGGGGGATGTTCCTGCCCTATATTTTGTCAGGCCCCACGTGCTTTGGACTGTGTGGGGTGCCTTGACCTTCACGTTTTCCTCTGGGCACCAGGCTCCCTTACAGGTGCCTCGGCTGCTTCCGCCCCACAGCCTCCAGGCCCCGGGCATGACCGCCAGCGTGGCTGGGCTCCGGGCTCGTGGCTCAGGGGCTCTTGCTATTCTGGTTTTGTCGTTGCTGTTGCTCTCTTTCCAGAGGCAGGGAGGCTAACTCCCTCTGGATCCAGAGCGCCTGGTCTGTCCACAGCACAGGCGTGAGCCCTATGCGCTGGGGGCCAGAGAAGTTGGGCTGGGGGGATGCCCTGGAGGAAAAGCTCCTTGTGCAAAGGCATCATTCACAGTGCAGAAGGGGTTTGGAAGGGAGCTGGGGCTGCCTCTCCCGGTCTGCCCGGCTAGCTGGGAGGATGCCACACTCCTGGTCCCCGTTTGCCCCGCCTGCCACGAAGAAGGCAGAGCCCATTTCCCTGTCTGATCTCAGGTGATGGATGCACCTTTGTCATCTTAAAAATGATGCTACCTCATTGCCTGCTTTTCAATTCAAGTTGTTTTCTCTATGAGGAGGTGCACGAGAAGGAAAGCAAGGCGATGGGTGAACATGTTGGAGCAGCTCCCTCCCCCAGCTTGCAGGGATAAAAAGACCCAGGAAGGAGAGTGGTAACACCACCAGAGCTTACCCACCTTACGGTGCACTTTTGATTAGAAAGCTCGATCCTGTCATAGCACTCCCACGCCACCTGCCTTTGTGGTTTTGAGGAACCAGCAGGGGAACCCATCTTCAGGGAGCTACCAGGCTCACAGCTGACTGACGTACCAGAAGCTCTCACTGCATTTTTGCTCATAAACAGGTGCTGCTTCTCTAAGGCTTTTCCACTTTTGCCCTAACTAGAAAATCTGGGGACTGAGTGTGATACAACTGGTTTTCGCCCAAAGGATCTGTCTTCTGTTCTTTTTGTTTTCCGTCATTCACTGAATGATCGAATGTCTTCTTAATCTACGCTACATATTCTATTAGGCACTGGGGATACACAGTTTAAAACGGCAGGATCCATGCTATTCAGAAGCTCCCAGTCCGGTGGAGGCCCCAGAAACATAAAGAGACAGGGAAAAGCCAGGGTGACCAGGGACATGACAGAGGGCTCAGCTGAAGAGTTCTAACCCAGTCTGACCTTGGAGAGTCAAGGCAGGCTTCTAGGTCGAAGGGATATTTGAATCTTGAAGATGACACAGAAGACAAGGGTGGAACTAGGGGACATGTTCCATGCAAAAGCAGAAGAGTGTACTGGCCTGCTGGATGGAGCTATGAGTGTTAGGGTTCAGCAAATAGTTCGCTATGATTAGAGCAAAGTGTGTGCATGTACGTCTGTGTGCGTGTGTGTGTTCTGGAAGGGGAGGAGGACTAGCAAGAGGTGAGACTAGAGAATGGATGGGGCACATCCTGAGTCTTCTAAGCATCTGTGTTGGACCAGGTGCAGGGAGCTTGGTGAGCCTTTGGAGAATCGAAAGCAGAGTGCCTACATGCTCAGAGCTGTGCTCCACAGAACAAACAAAACAAAGCAACAACCCCCCGTCTGGCAGCAGTGTAGAGAGTGCAGGGAGAGCCACTGAAAGCAGAGAGATGGCTTTTGAAATTGCAAGGTGTTCTTCCTGTGAATTCCCTTCTCCCAAGCTTGGCCATTATGGGGAAGACAGAGAGACATGTTGAAGCAAAATTTCTATCCATAAGGTCCATTTCTTCCATTACCTAGACTAATAATCCCATGGCTTCGCTTGCTGTGTTGGGGTATAGCATGGTGCAGGATCTATGATCGCAGGATTTTTTGGGTTTCCCAGAGAAGGCAGGGATTCCCATGAGGTGGGATCCAGGAACATGGGCAATGGGAAGGCAGTGATCTTCCCTTTCTGGCCTTGACTGAGTCTAATGACTTGGACAAGTCACTTCTCATCTCTGGGTATCAGTTCTCTCATCCAAAAACGAGGAGATTTGAATCAAATTGTTTCTTAAGTTCCTTCCAGCTTTGAAACAAACACCATGGGAGTTTGGTGAGCTGATTTTAGAATCCTATGGACCTCAGTCTGAATTCTGTGTCTGCCACTGCTGGCTTACATAACACTCTAAGGCTAAGTTTAAAACGGGGATGATGCAACTTCTTGTAGGGCTCTTGTGGGCGTCAAATATAACACTGTACATAAAATATTTAGCACTGTATCTCTCTATAAATGGATGGGCGACGCTATTGTGATAAAATACCTTCACGAATGAAAATGGCTGACCTGGAGAGACCATGAACAAGGAAACTCATCGCTAGACTACACGATGTCAAGGAACTAGACAACAGAATGCTTCGCAACCTGCACAAATTCATCTATCTGCGCAGTGTTTTCTGATGGTCAGGCTGGTCAATGTTACAGGGCTGAAATCGCTGTGCTCATCCGCTGTTGGAGAGCGCCCTCTGGTGGCCTCAGAGTTAACATTTTCATTAAGATGATTGAAGAGCAGATGTAGCTTTGGGGATTTATAAAGCAAACAGCGAGGATTTGGGGGTTCGTTAATCTTAGATCGAGCTAATATAGCTAATCTTAGATAAAGCTAGTAAAGTGCCATTAATTATAGCACTTCTAATAGTAATTCTTTAGTCAACTTTTCCATAAAAGTCATGTTCCTGGCATTTATTAGATCTTGCAGTTCTAAAAGACAAAATTACATTTTAAATTAAAACATAAATTATATGGAACATTTGAATCGCACATAAAATCTTCACAGTAGTTCTTTGTGCCATGAAATTGAAAATAATTTGGCATCACTCAAAAGGACAGTGCTAGAGCAAAGCTGGGGTTTGCTCCGGGTAACCTTGCTACAAAGGGGCTGTGTGACTTTGGACAAGGCGATTCATTTCTGGGGACCTGTTTCCTTCTTTAGAATATAGGACTCTAAGCCCAAACATTTCCAAGGTCCTTTCCAGCTCTCAGATTCCTTGATTTGAGGGAACTATGTTTTCCATTTTCTTTTCATATTAGGGCTCTGGCTTCAAAGAAACTTTATGTCAGTTATTCTTTATGAACCGGTGGGGTATGAAGCACAGTAGTGCAAGGACCATTTGAAGATGAGTTTGTAACATGTTATAGAATCAGCTCTAGCTGTCTGTAGCAGAAATGGCTGGTCATTAGCCAAGATTCATGTTCTCCTTCCATCAGGTAGAATTCTTTGCAGAAGCAGCTGCCCCATCAGCTGAGCCATCCCTCTTTGCATCCAGGTGGGACCATATGATTAGTTCTTGACCAAGAAATTATGAGCAAAAATGATGTGTGTCCTCCAAGCCAAGGTAGTTAAATATCAATTGTGTTCCCCCATTCTTTCTTATTCCCCTTTCAAAGAGGCAACACGTGAGCTACGGGGAGTCACAAGATGACAGAGGCACACGGGAAAGTGCTTGGGTACCTGAATTACCCATTGGAGATGCGCTGCCCAGGAGAACCACCCCATCAGATCACCTGCAACGGACTTCCTGTGAGTGAGATTTTACTATGTCGAGGCACCGAAAATTAGGGCTGGTTTGGTAGAGCATGGCTTTAATGATCTCAACATATTCTCCAACTGCCTGATGCTGAAATCTCATTTGAGACATCGTATCTAGGCAAACTGAGCTCATAAAAGCTCCCTCTCTTTCTCTCTCTTAGGAGAGACATAGAACCAGTTACTCAATGTTAGTTACAGCTCTGTTCTGAAAAAGATCTTTCCAAGATTTCCTTTGAACTATTTAATTTTATTACACAAAATGAGCCCGACTTAGACATTCTTCTGGTTCTGGATGGGTCTAGACGCTGCAATTACTGCTGAGTCATACCTGTCAGGTATTAGGGAACAAAACGAAGTCCAGCAATCGCTGATGTGGAAAAAATTGCCTAAGCAGTTTAACTGCTTTCTGAAACTTCCCAGTTCTTCTGCATTTTGAAGTGAAAGGAATCACTGATTCTACCCAGTCACAGCCATCAGAGTTATTAACTGGTAAGAAAGACATGGGAATACAAAAGCAAGGGGTTTTTTTGTTTGCTTGTTTTTTGTTTTTTAGCAAGGGTTTTTTTAAAAAAAATTTTTTTTCTTTTTTTAAAGTAGGCTCCACACCTATTTAAAAAGGTAGAGCCCAACGCAGGACTCAAAATATAAGATCAAAACCTGAGAGTCAAACGCTCAACTGACAGAGCCACCCAGAAGCCCCCAAAGCAAGTTTTTTACTTAGTTCTATCTTTCTGCATTATAGAAATGGAAGATTTTTCTGCAGATACTAACAACATTTGAAGGACACATAGATCTTGATCTGGCATCTAAGCTTCTAGGAATCTAGTCCGGGAAATATTAAGTGTGCCCAAAAAGGACAATTATTTTTCCTAGAAAAATGGAAACCACCTTAAGTTCATCCGTTAAGAACTGATTGGATCAATGATGGCAAATCTGTGCCATAGAATGCTCTGTACGTCTTATAGAGAGCAAATAAATATTTATGTGCTGTTGTAGGAAGAAGTCCTCAATGAAAGGATAGAAGCGGAAGACACATAGTATGACCCTGCTGGTCCTTGTTTTTTTTCAAATTGGTAGTGTCCCTGGGGCCCAAGAGAGCAAGAGCACCTGGCTCAGGGACCGCAAATGCGTCAGGTTTGTTTGCCTACTCACCACTGGCCAAACCCAAAGGCAGAGACAGGGATGATAGTGAAATAAGGATGGAATCTATTTCTGTGAGGCCAACACTGGAAAGACAGTGGACTGAAGTCACAAAGACTGTTTCCGAAGTGCTGTGAAGACTTCAAGGGTTATACAAGGAAGACTGTGATGAAGGCAGGGGGTACGTGCAGCTGGGGCATAAAGGTCAGGTTGATCACTGCCTCGGGGTCAATCACGTGGGGTCCTGCTGGCATCAGGGCAGTCCCTATTATTTGAGGGGTTGTTTCAGTCCCCATCATGGGATGCTGTGCCCACAAGGTTTTTTGCCTGAGTTAAGAAATGAGCGGGAAAGAACTTCATTCATTAGAAAGTACAGAGCAAGGTCAGAATGGAGGCAGTTGACGTCATCTTTGCAATCCCCACTGTCAAACACCATTCCTTTTTACAGAAGGAGAGGGGTGACAACGGTACCTTCTGTGGCTACTTTCTGCTACAGAAGTGGCAGATGTAGCAATGCCCAGGATGATGTAGGGATTTGGGAATGGAAGACTTAGGTGCATAGGAGAACTTCACGTCTCGAGTCTCTCCTGAAATAGACACTGGCAGCATCTCCAAGCTTGTGTGAAGAGCGCAGGCTCCCATTTAACAAACACAAAAAGTCAACGAAACACCAAAAGGAAAAAGAACAAGAAATAGAGCCATGCTTAGCAGAGCATATTTCCACGGGGAAAGAACCGAATTTGGCCAACTGCTGAAAGGATCGAGAGCTAGAGCATCTATAGCAGTGATGCGTTCAAATATTTCATGGCTTTAGTTCCATTTTTCAAGTGATCTGGAATATATACGCAGCATTCTGTTTTAAGGAGAGCACAGCTTCCTCTTCGGGCTGCAGTCAAGGTATTGTGGGCCCTTTGGTGGGGAAGGACTAGTTTTGAATTTGTGTGGTTTCATCGTTTAGGACGGCAACTGTGTGCTGTGTTTGGTTCAAAAGCTGCTGGGTGCTTGGCGAAAGCCTCTATTTGTAATTCTACACCTGGAGAGGCAGGCTCCTCGGACAAATATGGTTACGGGATAAGACCATCAAGAAGTCTGCTTTGCCTCCTATCTAGCTTTTAACAATGTCCCAGTTACAAGGAATCACTGGCAAGTGGGAGAGGACTCATCTTGGGGGCTATGTGCATCCCCAAGCACACTGTCCAATCCAATCTCCCATCCACTATTTTCATGAGCCCATAGTGAACCCCATAAGGTGGAGGTATGCTCTGGCTACTAAGGAGTGATTTTTCTATCCTAGATACATAGAAGCGGTCAAGGTGATAGCTGAGTTACACAGTCAGTTGCTGGGGGAAGTCGATCTCATTGTACAGCTGTTGAAATAATCATATCCCTGTGGTGTTCTTTTATTATCCCCACAGAGTAACAGAGATTATCTGCACCTGGACTATTGTGGCAATTTCTCTGAAGTTTACCTCAAGTTGTTTAGCGTAGGCAAACAACAAACATTCAAAGACAATTAGAACCAGCATCTAACTTCCACAAAGTGTGTGTTATTGAAACATGATTTTTCTCGCTATAATCACTCTCATTTCCATCAAAGATAGCCAAATTATGATGAATTCATTTGTAAAACTTGTCCAGTTTTAACAAACTTGGCCTAATTATTTACATATCACAGCAAGAATAGTGCCTGATGATATAAGTTCTTTTTAAATTTGCTTTGCTGGAACTTTTTATGAGGAATTTCTGATTGAACCTCTAATAGCCACTCAAGGCCAGAAGCCATGTCAAATGTTTGCCTTCAGATCTGCCTGAGACATCTGTAGATTTGGGTGAATTCCTCTTCTTGAGGTCCCCCAGAGTATCCTGATGTTCCTACACCTTCCGGGAAGTGATATTCTTCAGTCACTGGTAAGGCCGCTGGGAACTGTGTAAGCAAGGTGTCAGGCCAACATTTCAAGATGGCTCCATTGGTTCCATAAAGTCAACCTGAGTTCCTTATAGCTGTCTGGTCATGCCTGTCTATGCATGTGTCTCTCAAATATGACTTTCCAGTCAAAGCCTTGGTAATATAGCCAGTGTTTCCAAGGGTGTCCTGTTACAAGGAGAACAGGTTTTTATTGACCTTAAGCAAATAATTGTAACTGTCATGAAAGAAAGAATACTCACTAAGCGTTTCTGAATTCTGGAGGGTTCGGGTATGGAGAAAAGTTAAATGTTTCAATTTGTTTATAAAGGAATATTTCATCATATTTCTGTAAATCATGGATATCTTAAGAGAAAAAGTTTCCTTCAATCTGAAATCTGGGAGTTCAAACATTAGAAAATCAGCAGTGTTTCAAACAAGAGTCACAAAGAATATAATCATCTTCCTCGATTCATTCAGTCTCATGCTACTAATTCTTATTGTGGTTGAATGCAGTTTTTCCTTTAGTTCTGAAAATTCTACTCAGCTTAGTTTTGCCATCTTTTAAAGAAAAATTTTAGTTATTTATTTGAAAGAGAGAGAATGAGAGAGAGTGAGCATGAGAGGGGAAAGGTCAGAGGGAGAAGCAGACCCCCTGCCTGAGCAGGGAGCCCCATGGGGTACTTGATCCTGGGACTCCAGGATCATGACCAGAGCTGAAGGCAGTCGCTCAAACCAACTGAACCACCCAGGCACCCATTAGTTTTACCATCTTAAAGGTATCAGAAAACTGTATTTGTCAAAAGTCCTTTTCATGCATCTCCTTGAAGATGAAACATAGTTTGTAAGAGCATCTCACCCAACAAAGGTCATGGTTAAAGATCTGATGAGAGTTCATCATAATGCAGTTGACAAGAAGTCCGCTTACTTTCGTGACACACATTTCAATAATCAGAATGTCAAGTGAACTTAGATCAGGACCTATTAAAACTTCAGGGATTTCAGAGCACCTGGGTGGCTCAGTGGATTAAGCCTCTGCCTTCAGCTAAGGTCATGATCTCAGGGTCCTGGGACTGAGCCCTGCATCCGGCTCTCTGCTCAACAGGGAGCCTGCTTCCCCCTCTCTCTGCCTGCCTCTCTGCCTACTTGTGATCTCTGTCTCTCTCTCTCTGTCAAATAAATAAATAAATAAATAAATAAATCTTAAAAGAAAAAAACTTCAGGGATTTCATATAATTTCTAGAACAGTGATAGCATTTACCCATTCAATATACCCAGGCTTATCACCATTTAACAGGATTCCATGTAATTTAACTGACCACATAAACAAGCTTTGTTAGTCAGAAAGACTCCAATTAGAATTTTAATCTTGGGGAGTTTGTTAAAAACCTCAGAAGGTTATAAAGAACATGCTTAAATAGGATTCAGATAATTATAACACTCAATATATAATTATTTAACCAAGTTGGCAGTAAGAAAGAGATTCTACAGGCAAGTATAGAAGGTTACACAGCCTTAGTAAAACTTAGCTCTTTCAATATGGAGAAGTTACAGTTTTCTTAAGGAATCAACAAACTGATAAGACAACATAGAAATTTTGGTTTTCTAGGCAGATAAAGAAAACTTTGCTTACAATTTCTTATCAAGAGCAGACCAACAATCCAAGAGAACTTTGTCGTTTCAGCAGAGAAAAAAACCCAAATCCCAGTCTCATACCAGTATATTTTTAAAATTTCATTAGTTTCAATCTCAGTCCTGGCCACACATAAAATTCTTTTCCAAAGATTCCCCTTCACAAACCTCTACAACTTTCTTTTTCACTCAGATTTTGTCCTAAGCTTTCTTTCTCTAAATAACCAATCTCATTTTAGGACAAAATTACTTTCTTTTCAACAAAAATGTATTCCCATTCCTCATGCCATTCTTATCAAAATCATAGCTTAATTTCTTTGTATATAAAGTTGCTTTCTTTATCATTTCCTGGCAGTCTTAATTATGTTTATCAGAATTTTTACTTAGAAGTCTTAGTTTCCAGTGAAACTATGTAGTGACCATGTACTATTACACCAGAATTCTTTAGATCAGAAGTTTTTGAATACGTTTCTTAATTTCCAGAAACATGTGCTTCTCCATAATATACTCTTTCAATTAAGCATAAAGCCGAATTCAGTGTCTTTGGTTTTTTTGTCATAAGAAGCCAAAAGCAGATGAAGCTGTGTTTAGTAATGAATGTTTCAGTATTTTATCTTATTCGGAAAAAAAATTTAGCCATCCACTGAGTTACTACTTAACCTAACAAAACTTCAAAGTCTGAGGTTACCAAAGATGTTGAAAGCTATAAACCTTTTAGTCAACCTACTTGCTCTTACCAATTACTCATGAAAGCTTTACAAAACAGACAAAATTAACCATCATTTTAAGTCAAATTGCAACAGATAAAACATGAATTTAGTTCAGGTAGAAGAGAAGTTGATTCTTTGTATTATATTTGATGTTGGTAACTCCAAAAGACATGCCTATTTTAATTAAACCAGCAAACTTAGATTAACGTTAATGCTGATACACCCGTGTCCAGCGTGTGCCAATCTAGTCCCCACCGTCAATTTTACCTGGGGCTCCTGTGGGAAAATCTGAAGGGGGCATTCTGAGTCCGTGGGCCCTTTCATGCTGACTTGGGAGGTGCTCCAGTTTGAACCTCATAACGAGATGGATGCTGTCGCTCCCCGGTAGTGATGGTAGGAGGAGCAGGAGCAACGTGAGGCGGGGGTGGGGGTGCAGACACCGGGGGTGGGGGGCCTGGGGGAGGGGCAAGGGCGCCACTGACAAGGCTGGAGGTGGGTTCAAAGTTTGGACTAACACTCCTTAGTCTCTGTCTCTTGTTTCTCCCTCCTGCTAAACAGGATGGTTCTCTGGGTGATTTTCAGCCCTTTGCACCAATTATTCAAAATATGCCCTAATGTACTTTCTTTGGGAACAGAAGGAGTATTCCCCCGTCTTCCTAGGTAAAAGTTCAGAAAGGACAGGGAAGAAACACAATTATGACTAAATGAAGCTCATTCACTTTTCCCCAAAAGTCAGAGCTTCACCGACTGAACCAAAGGGCTTCCTAGTCAAACTAAGAGAGCCAAACCAACCCTCCTCACCCACCCATATGGAGGCAACCGGACGAGAGGAAGGAATACCAGAGAGCTACTCAGTGGCCATCCTTCCTCTGAGCTTCACATGCATGGGTCAGGCAGTGTTGCAATAAAAAATCATCTCCTTAGTCACAGGGTTCTAACTAAACGTAGACCAGTTGGCCAGTACTCTCCCCAGAGGGCTTTGGGAGGGGATAGTTAGCATCCCCCATCTTGTACACACAGACACACACACTCCAACAGAGATCTCCCCAAATGCGTACCCTGGCTTCCCTCACATCCACTCCTTTTCTCAAGGATAGCTTCACAAATTAGATCAGCCCCTGCCATAACTCAAGCGATGCCAGCCTGAACAAATGGGTTATGCAAACCCGAACCAAATGGTTCAAAAGAAACCAACAGCAGGGAACCAAGGAAGGATGGGTTCCCGTGTGCCCTCCTGGGGAACTTACCAGGAGCCAACTGTCTAGGGCCCACTGATTCTTCAACTCGTTTCTCTGCTTGACCAAACACAGTGAAGGCAGTCGATACAGCTCAGGGCAAGCAAGAAAGTCTGGCAACAAAACAGGTTTCAGCAGCTGCCCAGGACTTCCTGTCCTCACATCCGTGTGGAGTCACCATGGGCAGCTGATTCTGACCTACCACAGCCACTGGCTCGGTAAACAGCAGAGCCCCTGGGGCTGCCCAGACCCATTGCTCCGAAGGGGAGTGCCCAGGGGGCTGGGCAAGCTGAACATCCAGCTCCTGTCTGGCTTGCCAAGAATTGCACCTAGGCGGCGCCAGGGTGGCTCAGTTCAACGTCGGCCTTTGGCTCAGGACCTGATTGCAGTCCTTGGATTAAGCCCCACATGCTGCTCCCTGCTTAGCGGGGAGTCTTCTTCTCCACCCTACCCCCCAACTTGTGCTCTCTCCCGCTCACTCTCTTTCAAACATAAAATCTTTTAAAAAATTGCAACTGGGGTGCAGGGGTGCAAGAGCCCCGGCTCCCAGGGTCCCAGACAGGCCAGTTTCAGCCACTCGCCTCTGACAAAATCCAAAGCAGAGAGACGAGTGGTGGTGAAACCAGAAAGGAGTTATTTCAGTGAGGTCAACACCGGGAGACTTTGGACTAGCGGCTCCAAGTCTGTTTCCGAAGTGCTGAAAATACTTCTAGGTGCCCATCAGGAAAACATGGGGCAAAGTGGATGGGTACGAGCAGATGGGCAGTAAGGGTCACATCGATCATTATCTTGGGGTCAATCACATGGGGTCTTGTTGATGTCAGGGGAGCCCCTATTATTTGAGGTGTAGTTTCTGTCCCCATCATGGGATGCTTTGACCACAGGGTCTTTCGCCTGCGTTAAGAGATAGGTAGGGAAGAACAACTTCATCAATTAGTACAGACAGGTCGGAATGGAAGAAAAGTCCTCCTTCAAGTTTTGTATATGCTAAGAAAAAAGACAAGAAAGTTGAAGGACAGTGAGTTAATTCTGATTTTAAGGTGAGATTTTCCTCTTACTTTATACCTTCTGCATCCTTAATTGATTCAATGTGAATTACCTAATGAGCGTCTCCATATACTCTACCCTCTGGCCAAGACTCACCATTCTCAAGTACTTCCCACTCTTCATCCCCACACCTGTGCTAAGGTCACTTCTCTCTCGAACATCTCTCCCCAAACGTCACTTAACCAAATCCTGCTAGGATGTTTAAAGGTAGATCTCTTCCAAGAAATCAATCTCACCCCTCACATTCTAGAGAATGATTTCTCATATTTGTCTAAACACCTATTACCGGGGCGCCTGGATAGCTTACCCGGCTAGGTGTCTGCCTTTGGCTCAGGTCATGATCCTGGAGTCCCGGGATCGTTCTCTCGCTCTCAAGTAAAAAATAAAATCTTTTAAGAGAAAAACAATAACAACAACAAACACCTATTACCCTTGAAGTCTTTTACAGGCATTTATAATCAATTCCAATTTGTATCTTAGTGTCTTACCTGGGTTGGGTTTTATGTATCTCCCACTTACTAGGTAATAGGTTTCTTGTGGGACAAAATCAAGATTTACTCATCTTTGTGCCCCCTACAATGCTCAACATAATAGACACTCAACCAATGTTTGAATTAATGAGGCATATTTGCAATTCAATGTGTATGCTGCTAACTTTAGAAAGAGACCAAACGATTCACCACTTTTTTTCAAAATTTTATTTATATAGAATCTTCAGAATGTCTCCTTTTAATTTTTACCACAAGCTAAAATCTCAAAACTTAAAATCAGATATTTTGTAATATGTCATTGTTTAGTACAGGGAGAAGAGTTCAACCATTTCAAGGAAAAGGTTTCAAAGCTGTATAAACATTAATATTTATAATATTCTTTAATACAGATTTAGACAATGTGTATCATATTTAAATGTACAAAATAGTTTAAGTCATTATACTCCATTACAGAACATTCCAAAATTCAAAGTAATAAAAGAAATCCATAAACACTAATAACATTTAGGGAAAACAATAGCCCAACAGGTTTATCAATAATCATAGTAAACTTATATGATACTTATACATAATACACAATTTATAATTTACATATCAAATCCATAAATTTAAAGATCTATGACCAGTCTATTTAATCATGCTGGATTCTAAATACTACTTTATAATTCATAGCTCAAAACAAATGTTCTATGGCAAACCTATGAAACAGGAGTACAATCTATGAGATCATATTTAACATTCCTCTTAAATCCTAAGAGACTACTCTAGGAAACCTCAAAGATAGCACATAAGGCATTTTTCCCTGAAATTAAAGTTCTTATGAATACATTCATAAATATATGCAAAAGAAGAAAATACAAACAACCCAGATACCATGAGTTAATTTTACCTTCTCGAATTCAGTTTGGTATACAGCATCTGGTATAATCACAGCTTCTCTGAGAAATTTTTATTTTCTCCTGATTTAGGGGGTTAACATATTTATTCTCTGCCTTGTTCCAGAAAGAATTTAAGGTAGCCTACAAGATTCAGAAAATGCACAGAAAAGCACAAATTACAGGGCAAATGTCAAAACAGAGAAAAGAGAGTTTGGAAGAACAGCACACATAAAACCATTTGAGAAAAGGTCAGGACTTGAGTAAGTTAAAAGTATATGACATTATTCTCCACAGTGATTTTCTGGAAATATTGCAAAACAGGATATTAATCTGTAAGAAAATTATTTAACTGCTGGTAAGCTGGGAATACGGATCAAGTTTGTTAAATTTTATATTAATCCTGATAGAGATGATGATAAAAATGTGCTTTTTTCCTTTGTGCTTGGGTGAAGTTAAGTTTTCCCAAATGCCATGATGTATGAATCTGGACTTACAGTGTCTTGTTATTGGTAGAGGACCGTGTAGGTGAAAAAATACAAAATTGGGGTACCCTTACTTAATTCCTACTAAGAAACTCATCCACTGAATGCCTGTTGGTGACCCGAGGCTAGGGAGCTACACGTCGGGCGGTCAGGTGTCCACAGTCCCCCGTCCCTGTGCGAAGAATCAATCTGGAGCACCCTGCCAACAGCATTTCCCCCGAGTCCTCCAGCTCACCTGTCAGGCCCCAGCAAGACAAACAGGGCAAACCGAAGAGCAGGAGGCTTGCTCAGGCTGGCCTGTTGAGGGGGCCACCACCTTGCTGCCCAGACAGCTGCAGAGGTTCTGACCCTGCTTGGTGCCCACACCACCGATCTCACCCCACTCCTGTGGGGGAGGTGAGTTCTGGAGAGAAGGCTGGGGCAGCACTAATCAGCTTCCATGAAATACGAATGGATCTGTTCAACTCTTCCGGCCTTGCTGTAACCAAATGCTCAATGAACCATCCTGTACCTATATTCTGAGAGGTAAGTAGAGGGAGTGGGGGAAAAATAGGGAGTGGGGCTTGAGGGAAATGAAGAAAGAAAAGGAATGGTAGGATATGTGGCATGAGTTTCAAAACTATAAAATTACAGGTCAGAACAAAAATATCTACCTGAAAGCTAAAACTAATCACTGCCTCCTATCTTTTTCGTGATGATGATTACTTACTTCTAAGCAACACTCCTAAATTCTCTAAGTCTCAACATTCTTGGCTGGGGTGGCAAAGCTGCCCTAGGGTTTGTGAGATTGGTGATACGGGGACAGGGTCATGACTGCCGGCTTTCTAGCGCTACCCTTCAGAATACAGGCAGGGTGGCCTGGCCATTAGACACCAGGCCGGCAGTCACCAATACTTTTAAGGCCAATAAAAATGTTTTCATTTCTTTTAAATTCAGAAGGAAAAAATTTATGTACTATATTAGACTCATTTTATACAAATGCAGTTGTAATGAATTAATTTTTCATTTTTTTCTGGACAAAACTGTCTAAGTCCTACCTAATATGGCTTTGGAAATAGTTCAAGAATAAAATACTGGGGATGCCTGGGTGGCTCAGTTGGTTAAGCGGCTGCCTTCAGCTCAGGTCATGATCCCAGCATCCTGGGATCGAGTCCCACATTGTGCTCCTTGCTCAGCAGGGAGCCTGCTTCTCCCTCTGCCTCTGCCTGCCACTCTGTCTGCCTGTGCTCTCTCTCTGACAAATAAATAAATAAAATCTTTAAAAAAAAAAGTATAAAAAAAAATAAAATACTGAAGGGGTAAGGAGAGTCTGATGATCTTGATGATTTTATTTCACTGGTTTTTTTTTTTTTGAATGTTACTTTGGGATTAGATTTTTAAAAGAGCTAAGTCTGATATCAGAGAAGTACTAGTGTAAAATTCCACCAGCCAAGCAGGAAAAGAAAAAAAAATTAAGTTTATTATTTTATTATCATTGTGCAATCTTAAGAATCAAATCAGGATTAAGAGATCTGGATGTTTCCAGGTCCTGTCTCCACTCCTGTAAACATTACCAGAGGTAGGTTTTTCTTTGGGTCTCTGCCTCCTGAACCTCTCATGTTACACTGCCTCTCAGTTCCAGACTTCTGTGCTTCTCCAAGGTCCTGGCTCTGACTACCCTAAGTAGCCCAAGTTGGCAGTGACAGGAATGTAGGCACCTGCAGTGGCAAAAATGTTTTAAGAATATGCTAAGAGAAAAGAGGAAACAGGGAGAATGAACAAGGGAGGAGAGGAAGAAAATACCACAAATTTTAACGTTCTAAAATTGCCTGGTCCAGGGGCGCCTGGATGGCTCAGTGGGTTAAAGCCTCTGCCTTCAGCTCAGGTCATGATCCCAGGGTTCTGGGATGGAGCCCTGCATAGAGCTCTCTGTTCAGCAGGGAGCCTGCTCCCTGCCCCCCCGCCAAATAAATAAATAAATAATCTTAAAAAAAAAAAAAATCTATAAAATTGCCCGGTCCAGGGGCACCTGGGTGGTTCAGTTGGTTAAGCGACTTCCTTGGGTTCAGGTCATGATCTCAGCACTCCCCAGCAGGGAGTCCGCTTCTCCCTCTGCACCCCCACCCCCCGTTCATGCTCTCCAGTGTGCTCTCTCTCTCAAATAAGTAAATAAAATCTTTAAAATGACACGGCCCAAGGGAAAAAAGGGGGAAGAATTTATACTAAAATATTACTTGTGGTTTTCCAGATAATAGGATTTTTATTTTTATGTTTCTGTTTTTTAAAAAAATATTTTGAGATAAACATACTCTAGCATCAGAAAAAAAATACTCAGTATTATTTATAAAATTGTGCTCTCCAAACTTTAACCTTTGAGGATTGCCATCTTTGAGTTCCTCACAGTATGGCTTAGGTTAATAAATATGTTAACTACTGGCATGCAGGGGACCCAGACTGGAAAACAGAATTTTTAGCTATTTCCATTATTTTCCATCACCCAAATTAATCAAAATTGCAGGGAAATGTCAATCAAGAGAGCTATTTCATACCAACTTCTAGGAAGTGTGCCGCACATACAATGAGAAAAACGTGTCAAAAAGAAGAGTACCAAGGAATCAATTACTACCTTTCACAGAATTGCAGATTTTCGGTGCTTGGAAGGAAAAACAAAGCCATAAAATTTAGACCCATGGATTATATAGGTGAAGAGCCTGGGGCCCAGACAGATTATGAGACGTTATCTCTGCCACAGAGGGAAGCTGGTAACAGAATTAGGATGAAGACTCGGGTTTCCCGATGTTTGGTCTGCAGCTCTTACCTCCCCCAGTTGTAAAGGTAACTGTGTTTTAAGTTATGTTTCATTGTTTATCCTACCTACATATAGAGAAATGCATTTAAGACCTGGAAGGTTGTCAGGAAGATAACTTAGCCCTCAGGTGCACAAGAATTTAGATTTAGAAGTCAGCTTATATTCCCTACGCCCCCCACTCCACCACCATGAAGTCACAGGGTTGAGCCAAGACATAGGCAGGCCATCTAGAACCGGTTCACTTCTCCCTCAAAAACCGCCATATTCTTCCATGGCTAATGATTACAACCAAAAAGGTAAAAATACAGAACCATATCCAGATAAGGTGTAAACTGTGTACACTATAGCAAGAATGCTTGGAGGCTGGGTATAAATTGTTCTATGGCTCACAGAAATAAAATCTATCTGTGCAAATGAGGCAGCATGATTGCTAATTTTACTTGAAAATATATTTAAATGTAAATCGTAATTCTAAGTTTTGTTGTTGTTTGAAGATGACGTAAATAAGGCCTTTCAGTGTCTCAGGTTCAATTACCTGAAAATAAATTACAAATGTTTATAATTCTCTAGAGCAGGAGCTGGAAGATAATGGCCAGCAACCCATTCTCTGTGAGGCTCATGAAGTAATAAGAATGGCTTTACAGGGGCGCCTGGGTGGCTCAGTGGGTTAAGCCTCTGCCTTCGGCTCAGGTCATGATCTCAGGGTCCTGGGATCGAGCCCCGCATCAGGCTCTCTGCTCAGCGGGGAGCCTGCTTCCCTCTCTCTCTCTCTGCCTGCCTCTCTGCCTACTTGTGATCTCTCTCTCTGTCAAATAAATAAATAAAATCTTAAAAAAAAAAAAAAAGAATGGCTTTATATTTTTTAAGAACTGTAAAAAAAAATAAAAAAGAATGTCTGATAGAGACAGTATGTGACCTGCAAAGCCTAAGTTTTTGTCTAACTGTCCCTTTACATAAAAAGTTTTGCTGACATCTGTTCTAGATTTAGAAAATATATGAAACCGGACTAGATATGTAATGTCCTAGAAGGCTTTCTTTTTTTTAAAAATTAAGTCTCTGATTTAATATTTAAGCATTATTAAAATCTGCCTCTTTCTCCTGATAGCAAGTAGTAGAAAAAAAATCTAGTTTGAGAATTATGATTATCTGTGTTCCGATTAAATGAGGTTTTATCACATATACCAGTGGACATAGAGTTGAAGCTAATTATTTTATGTATCTGAAATCCATATTAAATGTTTCAGCTAGCTGAGACAATGGCACAGCCTGTAGTATTATTGCTATAAAGTAAAATGGAAACAAAGATTTATAACTGAAAAACCGGCAATCTGATTCTCTCCGTTGGTCTCTCCTCTATGTTTAAGACTTTGGCCTTAGGCCTCCCCTGGCCTCCTGCAGCATGTTGTTAGATTTATTGCGCCACTAGTTCTCATCCATGTTCATTACCTCAGTGACCATCCATCCACATTTCATTTGCAACCAGAAACAAAATCTCACCAGAAGACATGGCAAAAATGGAGGTGCTCCTAATGAGACACAGACATGAGGTACCAAAAGTGGAATGACTAGTTTGGGGAGAAATAAATACTAGAGATACATTGCATTTATCAACCTGAATACACCAGTAAAGCAGACAGCCTTTCGGAGTCCCCTGCAGCGCCCACCGGCCATGGTGGGACTGCAGACTGCGGCACACTCTGCTTCACACCACACTCTGATAACCGCTGCATGAAAACAAGTGTCACAGGATTTATGTGGGAAAGTTTGGATTTTGTGACTAGAGAAGAAATATTAAAGTTGTGCCACCATTAGCTGAGTTACAATACTTTCAAGGTTATTACTTGCAAAGAAGGATGTCGAAATCAGAAGGTCTTCCTTTAAAATAATTACATTAACAATTCCTTTGGACCCACAGCACAGTTCTCTTCAGTCACTCCATTCTCTTGCTTGCTTTTATAATTGGAAAGGAATAAATTTTCTATTTGAGTTAAGAATTCTTCAGCAATGAAGCAATTAGTCACTTTGCTCAGAGTTTTCCTCAGACACTCCAAAAGCTAGATGAAAAGAAAATTTTATATTTAAAACACAAAAAAAGAGTAAGAAGGTTTGCATTACTATCATTATTGTGTCTCTTCCCAAATCTCACATTTTCTAATGCGCAAATGAGAAAGTCTCTTTAAACATAGTTGGTGATGAATTTATGATCAATAATCATACAGCCAGAGTGTAGGAGTATAGGAGAAATGCTTAGGCTAGTTCCTTTATGATTTCATAAGAGAAGACAAACCTGAGATTTTAAGTGTGATGCCTTCTACTTTGGACAAATTTGTGAACTTTTTTTTTTTTTTAAAGTAGTTACATTTACAAAGCAAAATAATCCTGTAGAATAAAAATCTGTGTGCATACACAGGACTCTACTATTTCAAAATTAGGATACTAGAGTCTGTTTCCTAAAAAATATGCATATTAATCTTCCAACAGAACAAAGTAGTTAATAGAAAGGGGTAAAAAATATTAAAAAGAAACTTCGTATGTTTAAGTTTTCTATTCTTAAATTGCTACCAAGAAAAAAAAAAAGATGTTGCCATACTGGTCTTTAACTCTACACATATGGAAACAAAAAGTGAAATAAAAGAATTAAGGACTCTTACTTCTTACCAGAAAGTTAAATAAAATGACCACCTAAATGTAATTATTAGATCTATATTACTATTACTGAAAATGATCAATTGTTAAACCTAAATGGAAACGTGGTGCTTTTGAATTTAATGAAATGAGAAAAATGTTCTCCACTGTGTACATTAATCTGCTAAGAAATTAATCGGCTAGTACAAATTTATTCTAAAATAGTATTATTTCTATATGCAAGTGTGTGCAACAAAACACATTACTAATTATCTCTCAGAAATTAATTTCTGAAAGGAAAAAGCAATAAAAAAAAAATACAGAGAAAATGTATCCACAAAGCATTTGGCATCATGGGAAAACACATCAAGATGAATAGCTTTAGAATCTATGAACAACAGAACCAATTAAAATGAAGGCAGCTTACTTTCTGCAAACAAGTCAGGTCAGAATCCCGGCGAAAGATTTTATCCATAGGGACACTGCTGTTGGAAGAAATATGAAGACAGACTGATGAAACAAATACCATAAACTAATCAGTTTTGTAATAAACTGTCACTGACGCCATCTATGATAATTTTATATTTAACTTGGGCTTTCTCTGAACCTAATTTAATGAGAAACACTGCAGATGTGCAACATCTCAAACCACAGCACATACCTATGGGAGAGCCGATATTTTTCTATTATCCATCTTGTCTTTTCAAACACTAATCCCCACTGAGGTTCTTCCAGCATCTGCTGTACTTCAAATTTGTAAGGTAACCCTAGAAAAGCATAAAGAAGCAGACTGTCATCAACTATTTCTTAAATCCCCAATCTCCTTTTAATTACCTAAAATCCTCACCCTCGCAACTTGGCACACCAGCTGAACAGCACTTTAAACATAGTGGGCATTCATTAAATATTTACTGCCTGGCTGAACCTGGTCCATCAAGCACATTAATGCCAAGCAATTAATAATAATAAAGAAAATTAAAAGTGCCATTTGCATGACAATTATATGTAAGGAACTGAGAGGCAGGATGATCACATAATTTATATCCAAGCCAGGAGACCTTCTCAGCGAAAGGGGGCATTGTTAAAAACTGTGCCAGAACCACGGGCTTAAACTGACATTTAGCTAAGCTAAATAAGACATGTTCCATCCCAGTGATTTGTATTTTTACACAGGTTAAGCTTACAGCAATGCTATAAGGTGGGCAGCACTACTCCTATTTAACAGACAAAGAAGCTGAGGCCGAGACCAGTGAAACCACCTGTTTAGGCTGGTGAAGTGGAAGAGGCTGGATTTTAAGCCCCAGCAAGTCTGCCTGGCTTCTGAGCCCACATTCACTTCATCTCCCTACAGGTGCTCATCTAACACGAGCCAGGGAATAGGGCTAACTCTGGAGAAGCAGCAATTGCACTTCTCTGTCAAGCTAAACTCTGGAGGAAAGGAGCCCAAGGGATGGATACCATGCACACAGCTAGAAAGGAAAAGTATCACGGATGAGCCTACTTGGAAATTTCTCACATAACCTTCAAAAGCCCCCTGTAACTTTATCGGCAGTGTATTAAAAGAAAAGCTCAGCTGATTCATTACCAGAGGTCAATACCATAAAATAATAGTAAAACTTATATAATGCTTACTACATGACAGGCTTTAGGTGCTTCACATATGTAAGGCCACTTAAGTGAACCAGCTACCAGTACTGTTCCCAAAATAAGAACATAACCTATTCATTAGTATATATAGAATTATGAAGAAGCAGAGTCAGGATCTGACCCCAGGCAGTGTGGCTCGGGAGTTTCTGTTATTAACTTTACAATATACTGCCTCTCAACAAAGTTTTTGTCAATATAAGGCTTTTTGAGTAAATACAATGCCAGCAAATCAGAAGGCATGAAAAAAAAATGAAAGGAAAAAACATCATGACTATACTTCCTTACAATATAAGCAAACTTTGTCAATATGTTCTAAAAAGGCCTTTACCCCATTTTTTTCAGGCGCATTTTTTTTTTTCATATTCCAATTCTCCTCCATTTCACTTTTTCCCTCTAAAAACTTAGGAGAGTGACCCATCACAGAACACAAGCTATTAAGCAGACTCCTTTTGGTGACACCTATAATTTACTTGATATGCTTGATTGCTTAATAAGCATAGACAACAGTATAATCACAACTACCTATTGAAGATCTATTATTTGCTAAGCACCTGACATATATTACCAGCAGTTTTTACAACTCCCCTGTAAGCAAGGTAGTAATTTTTTTTAAAGATGGCAGAAGCATACTTCCTGCTGAGTGTGGTGATGATGACGCAGGCCTCAATCCCAGGACTCTGAGATCATGACCTGAGCTGAAGTCAGATGCTTAACTGACTAAGCCACCCAGGTGCTCCAGCAAGGTAGTAATTTTTTCTCATTTTATAGATGTGGCAAAAGGGAATGAGAGAGACTAACTATTCTGCCCAAAATAAAATAACCAATAAATGTCAGAGCTGGGGTATGAATCCAGGCAAGCAACTCCTATTCTTAATGAGAGCCAAATATAAGAATAAAAAATAATGCATTTTCAGTCCGTACTGGAGGAAAACCACGAAAACACACACACACACACACACACACACACACACACACACATTCATGTGTGTGTGTGTGTGTACCATACAGCTGTTTGGCAGTAAGAATACTTTTCTAAGTTAAAAAAGTGGCATTAAAAGCAGTAAAAATTTCCTTTTGTACTGAATATTTTTAAGTCATTAAAATATCAGAACACTAATCATTAAGTATATTGCCTGCCTATTACAAGTACAGAAAATGCTTATCCATTAGAGACATTTTAAAGATAGAATTTGGGTATATACCTAAAAGGAAAAAAGAAAGGACAAGATAGGACAGGCAAGGAAGAGAGAACCTAAGTTAAAAGTACTTTAACTTAAAAGTTAAAAGTAACACAAGGTATCCTATGGCTTCCAGAAAACCTTAATTTGTGAACCAGAATGTTTCCAAGAAGAGCAAAGTAAAGAACCTAGTATTAAGACCTACTAAGCAGTGTTAAGAGGCATTTAAGAGATAGTTCTGCCCCAAAAGAACTTTCCTGCAATAATGATAATGTTGAATACTGTTTGTTGTCCAATGGCAGCTTGTGAGAGCACCCAGTACTGTTCCCCTCTCATCCTTCAAGTGATCCCTGCCTGGGGTACTTTCTTCCTCACGTGCACTGGTCTGTATTTCTCAAATACTAAATCTGTACCTTCTACAAATCTCCGGAGTTGGGCTCTCCATGTAGGTTTCCACTCTCTGGTACAGTTTAGCTGCATTTGTCTCCCCTCTGTCACCTCAACTCAGTCTGCAGCCTCTCGGTAGGGTTCTCCTCGTGTCATACCTGGAAACTCTGTTAAGTTGGTAAGCTAATTCAGGGCTCCCCTCATTTGTTTTCCAACTCTCAGCAATCATATCCCCTCACTGCCTGATGTTATGACCTAAACATCACTGTCTTATACATTTGTCCAGTTTCGTGGTTGTTTCAGACAGGTCTTTTGTTACTTCCTTTGGGCCAGAAGCAAAATTCTAGGAACTGAATTTTAAATTATTCTAATTAATTTGTAGCTAGCTCATAGCTATTTGTATTCTCTGTATACTCTGAAAGCATCAGAATACAGGCTCACTCCCTAAATCTAACAGGCCGTGAGATTAAAAAAATGACTTAAATTGAGAATGAGCTAATTGTGATTACTCCCTTTGTAACTTTTATAAAATTATATTGGGCTAAAGAATGTTATATACATGTGCTATGTTCAAAATGGGCATTTTGGACTGAAGTTAGTGTCAATACTATTTGTTCAATAAAAACCAGCAGAGTGCTGACCACTTCCTAGATGCAAGGCAATTGATGAGATGCTGGTGGCGTTACAGAGACAAAGGCAGTTTGGGCTGTTTGAGGTTCACATTTTAGTGAGACATGCTAAATAGATACATTAAAAGACAAAAGCACCATGAAGGCAGGAAATAAGTGTTGCAGGTGTGCAGGTGTACAAAGAACAGATTAACTAATTGCAATGACGTGGGGGTCTTTGCCAAAGAGATGGCATCTAAGTGACATCATGAAAAACAATGACATTAATTTGTTCAACAAACATTCACTCAGTACCTACTTTACGCCAGGCCTTGTGCTAGAGATAGAGGATAGAAAAACGAGTGTAATATCACATCTACCTTGAAGGAGCTCATGAGCTAATGGGAACCCGAGTACAATGTGCAGTGACAGCATCAAGAGGACAGTGAACGAGAGCAGCGGTGGTAAGGATAGAGAATAGAGAATAAACATCCTACAGATGTCACTGTTTCTTCCAGTCTTTTCCTTTCTGTACATACTCGCTTCTTCCATTCCCCTCCTTTACCTAGTCTGCCACACCAATTCCCTGTCCAGCCAGAGCTGACTGGACCACAAGTGAACACAATTCCCAAAGGAACCAAATCATGTGATGGGCTAAACCCAGCACATTCTTTCTTGAGACAGAATGGAAACTAAGAGAAGGAAACCAGTTGGGCACTGTTAAGCCTAAAACTGGAGAGGCCATGGAGAGCAGGTGACAGGGTGGTCATTTCTCTTTGTTTTTTCCCATTTAAATGCCATTGCAGAGAAAGCCAGTCTGCGTTCATAAGAAATTTCCTGAGAACAGAGACTGTGTGTGTTTTGCTTACAGCGGTATCTCTAGTATAGGCAGACCTCAGGTTACTGTGCTTCGTTTTACTGCACTTCATTTCACAGTTATGGTGTTTTTCAGGAACTGAAGGTCTGTGGCAAACCTATGGTCAAGCACGTCTATCAGCAACATTTTTCAAATAGCATTTGCTGACTTCATATCTCTGTGTCACATTTTGGTAATTCTTGCAATATTAAAAAATGTTCATTATATTTGTTTACGGTGATTTGTGATTACTGACTGACTCCTTGAAAGCTCAGATGCTGGTTAGCATTTTTTAGTAAAAAGTACTTTTTCACTGAAGTATATATGTCATTTTTTAGACATGATGTTACTGCACACTTACAAAGTAAACATAACTTTTATATGCACTAGGAAACTGAAAAATTCATCTAACTTTACTGTGATATTTGCTCTAGTGGTGTCTGGAGCCAAACCTGCAATATGTCGGAGGTAGGCCTGTACTTAACACAGACATTGCCTGGCCCAAGCTCTTCTCCACATTGTAATCCTTTTGCCCAGTGGTCATGGTAATACAGTAGGGGCTTGAATCTAGAGGAGGTCATCAAAGGGAAGAGGATAACTGTACTACATGGTGTGCAAACACTGATTCCCTATTTGAGGGTACAAAGTTTTCCATCACATAGTTTCACATAGTTGTAAATTCTTTGATATATAAGATTCAAAGAAATCAAGGTAGGAATATGGTGAAGTTGTCTTTGTTGAAAACTTACGGTAAGAGCCATCTGAGCTAATTTCATCACTTATAACCAGGCAGGTAATCTGGGAATAAGGTAAAGGATTGTTTTGATTATAAGGACTAACAATCATTCCAATGAATTTTGCACCGCCTCTGGAGAAGTAACTCTACAATGAAAAGAAAAATATAATTAGTCTTGATGCATAAATTTAAAAATCAGTATTTACCCATATCAACATCTTAAACAGCTAATGGAGGAAAAAGGAACAAAAAGTGTGTTAAAAACCTCACATCCAAACAGCAACTAAATGAAATATGTATCATTCCACACTCTAATGAAAATTTTCCAGGTCAAAATGTGCTCAACCCAAGCAGAAATGACCTTTATACAGATCACGTGGCCTGCAAAATCTGTATCATGAGCATGTTTACAAATTATTTTTACTACGCTTCAACTATAATCTTTATCAATATGGTAATAATTTATTAACAGCAGCCTATAGCAAAAGCATTCACCCATTTAACATAAACTATCAGAATGAAACAAAACTTCATTTTTTTCCAGAGATGCAAAATTCACTTGTACCCAGTCCCTATCCTAGTTGTTCCCATCAATTTTTTTTTTAAAGATATTATTTTTATTTGAGAGAGAACATGAGCAGGAGAGGGGGAGGGGCAGCAAGAGGGAAAGAATCTCAAGCAGACTCCACTCTGAGTGTGGAGTCTGACGTGGGGCTCAACCTCATGACCTTGAGATCATGACCTGAGCCAAAATGAAAAGCCAGACGCTTAACCAATTGAGTCACTCAGGTGCCCTGTTCCCATCAATTTTTAAAGGCTCTGAGAATACTTATTACTGTTACTTAGAGGGTTTGTCTGTGCTCAACAAAATAGCTGATTTCCCAGATGTTTAAATAAACATGTGTTATTCTTCTGATCAGAAAAAATGCAGTTATTTCAAAACTCCAGATGTTAATAATATTAGAAATGTCAACACTTTGCTAGAAATGTTAAAAATACATTTATTTAGTAGAAAGCAATGAGGGGGGAGAAAAAGTACAATTATTTACACACAATATACATAATAGAGCTAGAGGCCCACCTGGTATTTGGCTTGAGTGTCAATATCTCTTAAGGAAGGATTTGGATCAAAGGCAGGATGTGAATGATACCATCCAATAACACTATAGCCTCTCACAGCCAAGGTCTCTGAGGCCTGTGTTTGCGAGACAGGATCCATCTCACACTGCAGTCCTGTACTCAGACTGTTACATGGCTCTGCTGCACAGACCTATAAAAGATTAATCCTTATACAGTTATACTGAAATCCTGTTAATTTAAAGTTTTAGTTCTTCATATGTAGATACAGAAACTTTTTTAAGCCAATGAATGTAATTAACAGTATCACAGGCAGCCTTTAACTTGCAAATAAATGACACTAAAAGTGTGACTGTATGTAGAAACTCAGAATCCATTTTTCTACTCAAACAAGGCCTAATAATAATTGTTAGTTTTCCAAGTTAGCCCATATAATATCTGACAAATAGTCTTTCAATGACTCCCATTATTTATGATAATAATTGCGACAGAATCATGCACACCAAGTTTAAACTATAGGGTTGGTGCATGTTTCCTGGCCTTTTAAAGTAGTTGTAGCTTTTTATTGGTGAAAGCAATGAGTAGGCCTGGCTAGCAGTGCGCCCTTTCTTGATGGTAAAAGGAAACAGGTGCTCAATATACAGAATGTTAGTTTACTCCTGGGAATATCTAACCTACATTTGCATAGTCTCATTTCCATCACAGGTAAAAGTCTATATTTTAATTATATCCCCTGAAATCTATAAAAATATTTGGTATGGTAGCAGTACTAAATAATTAAAGAAATTTTTTTACAGAGAGAACTTACTTCAACTATTTTATCAACTTCTGAGTATCTTCCTCCTAACAGACCAATCACTTCTGCCATAGAAACATGAGCATGCTAAAAAGAAATACAAAAGAGACTTAGCCCAAACATACAAGTCCGTCTGACAAAAAATCACAGTAAAACTCACTTGCTACAAGAAACTCATTTACAAGTAGGGTAACTATGCTTTTCAAGTACAGTGGCATAGCAGAGGAATCAGATGCTAGGCTCAGTGCAAAGAAATTTAGGATTTCAGGTTTATCTTCACTGCCAGATGAGAAGCTTTGAACCAAATATTCAAACACTCCAAGATGATGTTTTTAAATTTACAAAATAAAGATACCATTTGTTTTCCTTACTCAGAAAAGGTATCATAAGGACACAAAGTAAAAAATCACTCCGGGTCCTCTTACAGAAAAATGCCCGAAACAAACACAACTATTGGAGGTCTCTGGAATTTAGTGCCAACAAGGAGCCTCCAAACTGTAGGAGCTGTGGTTTGTTGCAATTATCTAGCAGGCCGCAGACAAAGGATACCAGGAAATGAATATAGGGTTAATGATGATAAACAGTCTGCAAAACTCACATTAATTTATTTTCTCTAAAATATGGAAACATGCAATTGTTTGGCTTTTCTCCAAAAGAAAAGACTTATTTTTAGATTCCTTGTAAAAGAGGATAGTTAAGATCCAAAATACACGTCTTCCATACTCTCTCTTAAGCCTGCAATAAAAATACACAAGAATAGAAATCAGAGTAAGTAAACACAATAGATTATCCTTACCAAATCCATTATTAAAAGTGCTTCTGAAGCCACTTTCACCTGAAATGGCTCCTGAAATATAAAAAAAAAAAAAAATGGGGGAGCATAAAAATAGAGATTTTGTTCTTCCTCTGGAATGTCCACCCTTTCCTCCTTCACATGTCACACCAAGTTCTCATCCTCAACCAAGGCTCAGCACAGACCAGAGATTTTTAAAATATTATCATTCAAAATCCTAGCATTTCCCATCTGTATCACTCATTTGACCCTTAATGCACCTTGCCTTGTCCAATCTTTCATATGCATATATACCTTGCACACACAGAAAAATAAATACTTCGTGTCTAACGGGGCATTATTTATGACTATTCACTGATGCATAAAAGTACCTGCTTTTCTTCACTGAAAAAATTACAAGGTATCAGTTGGAAGGGATCAAATGAGCTGCAAAAGAAAAAAAAAAAATCACAATCTCAATAACATAGATCAGGAATCACATTCATTTAAGTTAGAAAATGTGCATCAATAATGTAAACTCCAATTATCAGAAAAACACTAAACTAGGAGAATTTCTTAAGGACAATTAATTCCATACAACCCTTTTGAAAGAAGTGCTGTTTTTTTTCAGACTCAATAAAAAAGATGGGAAATGACATGACCTTTAGGAGAAAGTATTCTATCACCTTAATTTATTTTAATACCCAAAGAAAAGAAATTGTAAAGTACCCACACCCTGACCTACACTGAAAGCAGGTTTCAAAAAGTTTGAAGAAAATGTAACCAACTCCCTGACAAGACATGGGTAAAAAAGTTCAAGAAGGAAGTTTCTCAAAAACACTTGTAAGTACAGTATCAGCAGAGTAGGGACTCAACAAATCTTTGCTGAATGAATAAACGACAAGTAGTTCTGCTAAAGAAATTAATGTATATAAAAAGCCCTACGATTAACCTTTTTTAAAATGAAAGAGTTAAAAAAAAAAGACAAGAAGAGGGGCACATATGGGTAGAATACAAAAGCATGTGTAAATCTGAGAGAAATGTTAGAAAGGGTTTTACCAGTAAAGAACTGAGATTTGAGAAAGATATTAAGATCGATTAATAAGGTTTCTTTAGGCTATGTCCAGAGAAAGAAAAAAAAAAACCCAAACAAGGAATATGTTCATGTTATTGCGACTGGAAAAGAGCAGGACTATTTAGTTTCTATTCTACCAGAGACTGTTAGTGCCAGAAAAACAGACACTCCATATCCCAAGTGCCTAGAACAGTGCCTGGTACATAGCAAGCATTCAGAAATACTTGTTGAATGAAGGGGAAAAATCCTCAAATTAAACAAGTTCTTCATCAACATGAATAAAAAGAATAGGAAGACGATATATGCATCGCATTGGACTGAAGAAGCATGATGTGAAACTCCACTGATCTTGTTGGAGGAAATGTTCAGAATGGAAAAATTTACTAGAGTGCTATGAATAGGCAATTATTGCAATGGCTTGTTTTAATTTTATTTATTTTTTGAGAGAGGGAGAGAGAATGCGTGCACGTCTGAGGGTAGAGGGGAGAATCCCAAGCTGGCTCCAAGCCTAGTACCAAGCCTAATGTGGGGCTCCAACCTGGGGCTTGATCTCATGACCCTGAAATCACGACCTGCTACCAGGTACCCCGGGCTTATTTTCAAAACACAAAAAAAGCAGAATTTATTTTTTAAAGATTTTATTTATTTGACAGAGAGAGAGAGCACAAGAAGGCAGAGTGGCAGGCAGAGGGAGAGGGAGAAGCAGGTTCTCTACTGAGAAGGGAGCCAAATGTGGGGCTTGATCCCAGGACCCTGGGATCATGACTTGAGATGAAGGCAGCCATTTAACTGACTGAGCCACCCAGGTGCCCCAAAAGCAGACTTTAGAAGCAGAGAAATTAGATGTATATATTGGGAAATTCTGATTTTGAGCTTTAGCTGATTTTGAGCCTTTAGCAAGTGAAGAGGTGACTACTAAGAATAATAATAATGGATCCAGGAAAATATAAGTCATGATAAATAAATCTAAATTTCATTTTTGATAGGACTGATTTGCTAGTAACTAGCAGACTCAGAGATTCAAATATATTTTATCTGAATATAAGCAAGATATCTGCTAAGCTTTTTCTTTTTCATAAGATGAAAAAACACAGGTTAACCATAGCAATATACAGCTGATTGAACAATGAATGGTGTCTGAGGCTTACATTTATCTCAGTTAAACATTTTAATCAGTAGTCAATGACAGAAGAGATAAGCTTACTGAAATGTTTTTAATTCAAAGCTAAGAAGGCTAAACAAGAAAAGTGGATCTGAATTCAGAAAGATCCTGACAAACTGGAACAAGGGCCTGGAAATCACAATAAATATGCCTCACATTTAAATTCAGAAAATCAAATGTCTGGATACTAGATGAGGAGTCCTAGCTTATGGATGCCTATTTTTTTTACTCAGTTTATCTCATTTAACTCACTCTCACAACAACTGTAAGTTTTAATTTTTTCTTTAGAGAAGTGATGTGTAATGTAATGGTTAGCAGTATGGATTCTTAAACCCAACTGCACTGAGTAGTTATGCGGATTAAATGAATTAATATACATAGGGTGCTTAAAACATAGCTAACTAACAGTGTTAGCTATTATAATCACTACTTTATAAGTGAGGACTGAAGGCTTAAGGCTTTATGTAACTTACCTAGAGACATACCCCTGGTTAATCATCAGGGGCTCTTTCCACTGAAAATGACTTAGTGCCATTCCTAGATATCTTGTTTTAAAAGGGACACTGACAAAACTATAGTCTATTCAGTGGGGCATCTGCAGAAAGTAAGGGTCTAGAAAATCAAGACATTTAACTTATTTGGTGACCTTAACTGTTACAAGTTACAAATATCAGATTATTCAGTAACAAGAAACCTTGCTAATAATCAGCACCAACCAAAGAAAGAAGTCATTTCATGAGGTTTTCTGTTTATAATGTCTAAGAAGATGAATGACTACCTGTCATAATTAAGGCCCCTTTACAACATATGTTGGATCCTATAGTCACTAAACCCAAACAAATTTAAAACTTTTGCTTAAGGTCTTCTAAACTGATAATCAGTGAAATCAAAAATTTCAAAAATTTTAGTATTTTTGACTTAATATGAACATAATGTTGTTATATCAGGTATTTTTTTCCATGCATTTCCTAATCATTGTGGTAAGTTAAAAAAATTATATAACACTACCTTTTTGTTGGTCTTGGTACTTTTGAGGATTTAACAGGTTTACATTTTTCCTCTTTTCTTCTTGCCAATTCCTCAGCAGAGAGATGCTAAAACATAAAACACACGTTGATCAAAAAGTCCATCAGCCAATGAGAGGCAGAATTAAAACAAAAACAAAACAACTCTTTAAACCATATTTAGGTTTAGGCATGTGAGAATGAGATCAACTACTTTGAGGTAGATGTGCCTCACCTTTCTACTAGCAAACTGAAATGCTGGATAATATATTAAAAAATTGTTCCAAAATTTACAGCTACACCAAGCTTAAAACTTATTCCTTCTCTTGTTTTGCTCATTTTAATTAATGGCACCAGTCACCCAGGTTAAAAAATCTCAGAATCACTTGAGTCCCTCCTCTTACTTACTCCCTATTTCTAGTCACCAAGTCCTACTGTGTTGAGTTTTCTTTCCCAACCAGAAGACACTGAAACATAATGATAAAAAGCACAGATTCTGGAGACAGAATGCCTGGCTCTGCTACTTACTGGGTGGCCCTGGACAAGTTACTGAAGCTTTCTGTGCTTTAGTTTCCTTACCTTTAACATGGAAACACATGTAGTAATAACAACAATGTCCTGGTATTACTGTGATGACTGATTTGATTACGTTTATAAAATCCTGATAATAGTAAGTACAGAACAAATCCCACTTCTACCAGCACTCTTATACTCTAGCCCAAATGAACAATGCATCTTTTTCAGAATTTGGTATTTTCCCTGTCTATACCTTTGTTTATGCTGCTCCCTTGGCCTGGAATGTCCTCATGTACTAATTTTCCTGCTAATCCTTTATGTCACAGTTGAAATATCACATTTTCTGTGATACCTCCTCTGACCACACCCTTTGGGGAAGACCTGACATTTCTTAAGACCAATCTTATGGAACTTATCAGACGTTATCTTTCCTTAATCTAGAAATTAAGTTCCTTCTAGGCAGGAACCACGCATTGACTAATGCCATGCCTAGACTGGTGCTTGGGTGTAAGGCTGGGGGCAGGGAATGGGGAAGAGAGAAAGAACTTTTTGGGGGGGGGGGCACTTAAATCCAGGAAGAAAAAATAACATTTACTAACTGGTATATGCAAGGCTTATTAAGTGCTTGTGGGACAATATTTTAAATGGTGTATCAGAACATCATTCTATAAATGTTTACTGAGGGGCGCCTGGGTGTCTCAGTGGATTAAGCCTCTGCCTTCAGCTCAGGTCCTGATCTCAGGGTCCTGGGATCGAGCCCCGTGTCGCACTCTCTGCTCAGCAGGGAGCCTGCTTCCCCCTCTCTCTCTGCCTGCCTCTCTGCCTACTCGTGACCTCTGTCTGTCAATTAAATAAATAAAATCTTTTAAAAATAAAAAATAAATGTTTACTGAAATGAATTAGGCATACCAACTTACTGGAAAACCAGCAGATATTGTTGAACTAGAGACCAGAATGCAGAATAGATAATTAAAATACAGAAAATGAACCAAACTCCTAGTTAAGTGTACTGATGCCTTTATTTTGTTATTTATTGGTGACCTCTGGACATGAAAATTAACACAGGAAGGATACACACACACAAACACAAACGAGTATAACACATGTGGCATTAAGATATATAAATACAACTGCCAGAACAACTTTCACTAATAAGCTATTTGCAAAGGTCAAAGTTACCTCAAAAGTTTGTCCTTCTAAGTCTTTTGCATCACACCAATTTCCCCATGGGTCTCGGACCCTACGTCTCCTTGTGCGCTGGGGTAAGCATTAAAATAAAGCAAAAGGTTAACAAGGTTAAGTTGGAGAAATCAGAGCACACTAATATATAACACTAAAATGGTATTTTTCTAAAAATCAGTTAATTTCTTCATTAAAATATAATCTCTGATCAGCAATGCCTGAATAAACTTTATCTTATTAATTTATGTTTAATAGCACTCTGCTCAAAAATAAGTCAGTAATGATTTTCTGAATTTTACTTGGATTTCTTCTTGAATTTTCATTTCTCTTCACGTTTAGGAGCTAAAACACTAGGACAAAAGGTATTTTTAAGACCAAAAGAACCACCAAGAAAATGACTTCCCTTTCAACCACTTTTGATAGAAAACTTGCAAGAACCCACAGCAAGAGGTAGAATATTGAAAACTAGAAGCAAAATAATTACTGCTCAGCCATAGAAAAGGAAAGATTGCCTAGTGGATACAAAGAGAAAGAAGTACAAAGTTAGCTGACTGGATTACTAATACCCAGTTTTGTAAATCTCAATACTGAAGCCTTTAAAATGCATCGGCTCAGAAACCAGCATATGAAAAGCACCATTTCCAGCAACTACCATTTCCAGGATCTAAAAACATCCTTTCTTACTACAGTAAGTCTAGGTAGAAATGGTTTACGGCCTAAACACCTTAAAAAAAATACCCACTCTATTAGCGGCACTTTTCTTCATTTGCCTCACCTATTACCAATTTAACCTACTTCATTAGTAAAACCAATCAAAGAATCCAATATGACTCTGCCTTTTAGAGGACTTGCAGGATCACCCATTTTAAAAATAAGATACATGAATTGTGAGATACTGTAAAATTCACTAACCTCAAGAATTAAGGAAAGGCTACAGGAGTTTGGATAGCTATTCTAAAAAGCTGAATCTTAAAAGTAAGACTTAAATAAAGTAACTGAAAGAGAGAAGAGCCTGACTAGATGGCAGTAGAAGACACTCTAGATACAGAAACCAGAACCAAGTAGTCTAAGAGCACGCAAGCAAAGCACAATGCTTCCGTGTCAAGTCTGCCAGTGAGCTGTGGGGCGTTTCGCATTTTTGCCCGTTCAAAAGCTAACGTGGGGGCGCCTGAGTGGCTCAGTGGGTTAAAGCTTCTGCCTTCTGCTCGTGTCGTGATTCCAGGGTCCTGGGATCGAGCCTTGCATCAGGCGCTCTGCTCGGCAGGAAGGCTGCTTCCTCCTCTCTCTCTGCCTGCCTCTCTGCCTACCTGTGATCTCTGTCTGTCAAATAAATAAATAAAATCTTTAAAAAAATAAAATAAAAAATAAAAAGCTAACGTGGAACTGAATGGGAACCAGGAGAGTGAATGCCTAAGGTGAATATGAGAGAAAACACGTTCCTTTTAGCAGGTGAGAAGGAAGCACACCTGACGTAACAGGGCCAGGAGCAATCTGGAGAGATTTCTTAGCGAGGGGTGGCTGCTTACCACAGACTGCAGACGCTGTGCAAGCTGGTATGCTTCTACTGTATCTTTTCGGTCTCTGACTCGTACTTTGTCAACCGGTTGTGGCCTGTTGTATACAGCCTGTTCTATCGGAATTCAGGAGAAACAAAACTATTATTTTCTGAAACTCACTTGTTAACTAGGAAGACACATCTACACTGACTGTAAGTTGTAAGCCAATGTCTAAGTTCTGTTACACCTGAGATTCTATCTTTCTCTACAGTCACTTGGAAGTTCTCAGTAATAAGTCAGGCTCTTAAGGAAATCCCAGTAAAATGGGGTATTCGTGAGATGGGTAACTGAATTTCTAACTAAATGAGTGCTAAGCCCACTTTGCTGAATTCAAATATCTAATACAGAAAACATGATTTTGCTTTTGTGGCTGAAGAAGCTGTGACACTAGTTTTCTTGACTAGCCAGTCCCATATACAGTGCTTGGGGTAACAAACACACTGAAATGAAGGACAGACCACAGGGCAGACTGTGAATTCTCTCTCTCCTACAAAATAAAATAATCCCTGAAAGGAAACTTTCTGGTTAGCTGTCTTCTCTTATACATACAATACAGAATATACTTTTCTGAAACCATGGGTTACAAAGTTCTAATTACATCACTTTGCAACTATGGTTATTATCTTTTTTTAAAATGTTTGTGTCACGTTAATTCAATAAAAGTGAAGAATACTTTTAAAGTCATGCATATTCATTGACTTTAAATTTGAGAAAAACTAGGGTGAAAGAAACTTTCTTCCATGAAAAATATTTTGACACTTTTACTACATTTAAGTGTAGAGGCTCATAAATTATTTCCTTTATTTAAACACTGCTAGACAGTATTTCTAGCATTAATACAGATTTTACAAATTAAATGGGCCATTACTAGATTTTTCTTAAAATGACTTTACTTTTACTTGACAAAGAGCTGCATTGTTAAATTATTTCTACTACTTAGACTGACTATTTTTCCTTTTCATACCACCACTTTCACTGCAGGTTACAGGAAAATACAGTTTGATCAACAGAAATCTGTTTTAAAGAAACAACTCAATGATACATTTACTTCATAATGTTATAACATCCTCCTGAATTCTCTATCTATACTAAATCTGTTTGAATTCTAACAAAGAAGTTAATGGGTGCTCTAAGGATAAAAAAATGTTGTGTAAAAGATGTTGTTGGGTTTTTATTTTTACCACATCCAAAATTGATTGCTCCTATCAACTCGAGGTATGTATGAATCCGTCCAATACAATTAACATCCCCACAGTTCTTCAGGCCAGGACGTACTGAGGTCTTATTTAAGTATTTCGGTTTGCATATCTCCCTAATTAAGAGATGGAAGTACAGTTATTTTGGATAAATAAAAACATGAAAAAAAGATTTCTGGGGAAAACTTTTAATATTTGAAATATCTTAAAAATTTACCCCCTCGCAATCTGTAAATGTGTAGTAAAAACAATGCTAATACATAATACCCAAGTGTACTTTTCCCTGAAATATCTTTAAATGATACAAAATCGTATGAGTATAATGTGATTTTTATTAAGTATTATTTCTTTCCCATATGAAATGTAAGAGATTCCAGTTATCCCAAGATTTTAAAGTTAGAAGCTTTGTCAACATATCCAAATTCAAACTTCAATGTTTGAATAAAAAGGGCACTCTGATAATATATCTGAAGTATTTACTATTAGGCTTTTCTTATTTTTAATATATTACTTAGCTTCATCTACTTTTACTTTGCTGGACAGTATATTTTAATTATAAGCTAACTTACAAATGCTTAAAAGTTTTATATTGGTTTTTAAACATTACACCAATAAATATCAAGTGCTTACTCTCCCTGGAAAACAGAAAGAGATATTATAGGGGATTTCAAAGGAATCAAGAAATGCCCAAAGACTATGAAAAAATTAAAAAGTTTACATAATAAAATGAGCATTTACTGAATATACTTACTATACCATAGTAGATACAGGTTAAGAGTAATGGAGTACTAATAGTAGCAAAAATGCTTATGCCAGTACTAATAGTTATCAACCTTAATCCTTATAACTCTACAAAGCAGCATTTATTATTCTTATTCTTATTTTAGAGGAGGAAACGAAAAATTAGAGGGATTAAAGAACTTGCTTATGGAGGTTAAAGTGGAGATTTACATACAGACATCATAAACCAAGTATTCAGATATATCATATAACAGGCATTTCTTATTTAATCTTTATTTTATTCTACAAATATTTACTTTGCATCCTACACACCTGGCACTGTTTTAGGTACTAAGGATCCAGAGATTAATATAAAGTTCCTAACCTTACATGCTAACAGAATATATACAATGAATAATATCTATTATATATGTATATATACAAATACATACATATATATAAATGCATACATATATATAAATAAATATATATATAAAATACATAATGACAGGCAGCAACAAGTTCTAGGAAGAAAAAGAAGGATAAGGGACAGAATGAGAAAAATAGGTGCAGACTATTTTAGATAGGGTATTCAAAGAAGGCCTAAGCAGAAACCAAATTTAAAATCATTAGTTCAGGACACCTGGGTGGCTCAATGGGTTAAAGCCTCTGCCTTCGGCTCTGGTCATGATCCCAGGGTCCTGGGATAGAGCCCCACAATGGACTCTCTGCTCAGCAGGGAGCCTGCTTCCCACCCCCACCCGCCTCTCTGCCTACTTGTGATCTCTGCCTGTCAAATAAACAAATAAAATCTTAAAGAAAAAATTTTTTTTCTCCTAACAAAAATCACTATTAAAAAATAATAAATAAAACCATTAGTTCTACAGACATTTGGGGAAGGCAAAAAGTAACTTGTGATGTGGAAGGGTACTGGAAATTCCACTGAGGGGCAGCTGGTGGCTCAGTGAGTTATGCATCTGACTCTTGGTTTTGGCTCAAGTCACCAAGATCTCAGGGTTGTGAGACAGTCTCACAGTGGCCGGTGCTCAGCAGGCGGTCAGCCTGGGATTCTCTCCCTCTGCCTCTGCCCCTTCTGCTACTTGCATGCGCTCTCTAAAAAAATGAATATAACCATGGCCCGGGGCGGAGCAGGGGGGGTTCCACTAAAAGTTTGAGATCCCAGTGTGTTTTTACTTCACTTCAATCAAAGGAAACAAACTGCACAAATGAAGCCAAGAGAGCAGGAATAAGCAGTGTAACCAGCTTCCAAAAATCTACAGGAAATCTAAAAACTGTATTGACTTAAAGACTGCCCAAATCAAAAGTCTTTAAAAAGAGCTCAGCACTAGCATCATGATGCTAAACAAATGGAAAGCCTCTAGGGGCACCTGGGTGGTTCAGTAGGTTAAGCGCCTGCCTTAAACTCACATTATGATCCCAAGGTCCTGGGATTAAGCCCCTCATAGGGCCTCCTGCTCAGCAGGGAGTCTTGCTTCTCCCTCTGTCCTCTACCTCTCCCCTCACCTGTGCACGTGCTCGATAATAAATAAATAAAATCATTAAAAAAAAAGGGTAAGGCCTCTAAAGATACTTATTCATGATTCATTTGCACCATCTTTCCCCCTCAACAAATAGAGTGCCTCTGTATTTGCTTAGAACAAGTATTGTCCTAAGAACTAGGGAGTGTAACAATGAAAAAAAACAGACAAAACTCTGCCCATGTGAAGCCTGTATTATCATGGGGAAGGAGGAGGGAGGAAGAGGAGACAATACACAAATAAAAATATAATATCCAGTAGTAATAAGTTCTATGAAGATAAATAAAATACAGAGCAAGAGAGTGGGAGGCAGAGCTGGGAGCTATTTTAGATAGGGTGGTCATGAAGTCCTCTAGCTTTTTTGGAGCAGACCTGAAGGACTTGATGAAGCACAGTTCATTAAGACCTGGGGGGGCAGGGTAGGAGGAGCATCCAAGGCAGAGTGAAAAGTCCGGGTACAGGACCTGAGATGAAGTGTGAAAATAAGGAGTAAGACTGCAAGACCCTGAAATCACTTTCCCCTAATGTGACCTGGAACAAGTTCCTTTTTCTCTCTGAACCTCATTTTTCTCATCTGTAAAATGAGGACAAGGTTGCCAAGAGGACTGGAGACGATTTAAATACATTTAAATTCATTTGGTAGGTATTTAATAATGGTATTGGTTACTATCATAATAAAACATACCCCTAAACAGGAAGTCAGTTGTGTTTTTATGGAAAGGATTTTTTAGCTACAAACAAATCTAGTAGGTCTTTTTTATTTCCAAACTTTACTCTTATTTATTTATTTATTTTTTAAAGATTTTATTTATTTATTTGATAGATACAGATCACAAGTAGGCAGAGAGGCAGGCAGAGAGAGAGGAGGAAGCAGGTTCCCCGCTGAGAAGAGAGCCCGATTGATCCCAGGACCCTGAGATCATGACCTGAGCCGAAGGCAGAGGCTTTCTGCCCACCCACTGAGCCACCCAGGTGCCCCGTCCTCTTTTTTTATTTTTTTTAACACCACCTCTAGTTCCCTCTTCTATTTCTGAAGAGAATAGTTTTGAGTTCCTGTTCCAAAACATTTCTTTCTGCTTTCACACTGTTTGCTAAATCACTATATTGAAATAACATTTAAGTGGTTTTATGAACTAAGGCAAATGTTGTTAGGAAACTACTGCCATATAATTTATATCATCTATATAAATTATTCTGCATTATTGAGGCAAAATTCAAATAAATGAATTTATTCAAATTCAAATAAATGAAATTGATTAAAGCACCATTAAGTCACTCATTGATGATTCATAGAGATAAAAAAAATTTTGAGATATTATTTTTAAGTCCTTCGATTTTGGCCATTCATCCTATTTCCAAAAACAAAATTAGATACCTGTTGAGATCTAATTTGATTGGTCCTCTTCAATAGTGTGACTCAATCAGGCAATGTGAAATAATGGGGAGACTGATGGACAGGGTTGAGACCTGCGCATAGGTCCTTCTGTCAGTAGCTGGTTGTATAATAAAAGGCAGGCCCGCAAACCTCTCCTGACCACAGAATCTATCAAACAGTTTAGAAAACACCACCTGCCTATTTTTAGGCGAGTTGTGAGGAATCAAAACATAGAAAAGCTTTCTGTAAACTGTAAAGCACTGTGCAACTATCAGTTGTTCCTTATAATTCTTCTTTCATTTGATACCACCCTAACCCAGAAATTTTACTTTTAGTCATCTCAACCATCAGTCAAGAACAAGAGCAAAAATACTTCATTTAGAATAGAGCTATCTTTGGGGCGCCTGGGTGGCTCAGTGGGTTGGGCCGCTGCCTTCGGCTCGGGTCGTGATCTCAGGGTCCTGGGATCGAGTCCCGCATCGGGCTCTCTGCTCGGCAGGAGCCTGCTTTCCTCTCTCTCTCTCTGCCTGCCTCTCTGTCTACTGTGATCTCTCTCTGTCAAATAAATAAATAAAAATCTTTAAAAAAAAAAAAAAAAAGAATAGAGCTATCTTTGAAAACCAAATTAATATTGTACGGCAATGAAGGTTACTGATGTAGTAAGCCTGGTTATTTGTTTTCCTTTGGCAATCTTCCTAACTTATAGCACAAGTCCTCTGTAAAGACGGCCCTACATAATTCAGTGTCTCCTGAAGCAAAAACAGTAATTATGAATGTTTGATAATGTCTTAAGCTGTTAGGAAAAATTCAAATTATTTGCAGAGCACTTAGGCTAATAAGGTGGGAAGTTTTTTGGTTTGTGCCCCATCCAATGTTAAGTAATTCAAATTCTGACAATTTAGAAGATAAACGTCATATATTAGAAAATTCCTGTATCCTGATGAAGCTGGATGAAGAGATTATTAATACATTACATTGTAAGATCAAAGCTGAAAGCATTTATAGCAATTTAGAATGGTTTCTGTAATCTAGCCACACTTGATGACAGAAATATCCTTCTGTCACCAAAATTTTCTTTTTTTACTTACAAGTACATGAGAAACTAGGAAAGACATTCTCCCTCTTTTCCAGTAGAGTAATGTTTTTGTATCTTCCTAACACTGTCCTAAGAAACTTGTTTTTTTTAAAGATTTTATTTATTTATTTGAGAGAGAGAATGAAAGAGCATGAGAGGGGAGAACGTCAGAGGGAGAAGCAGACTCCCCGTGGAGCTGGGACCCCAATGCTGGACTCGATCCCGAGACTTCAGGATCATGACCTGAGCCAAAGGCAGTCGCTTAACCAACTGAGCCACCAAGGCGCCCAAGAAACTGCTTCTTAAAGCCAACTATCTCTTTTTTCCAGGACCAAATACTCTTAATGAACAGACAGATGGGTTGAGATAGCTAGAGACAACAATATTTACCAAAGCTTTCAAAGAAAATTTCACTACGAGAAATTTTAAGTCTTGCCTATTAAAATACATTCATATGTTTAAGCTCTCCACATTACTACAGATGTAAAATACTAAATTCTTCGTAGGCCTAATTAAAATATCTAGAGCATCATGTGTTTTACAACAGTATCTAAAATACAATTCTTCCTTACCACTGATCCAAAATGTAATTCCTAATTTTCAAATAGCGTTCTGGTGTTTTAGCTTGGCGGCCCTCAAAAAACTCAGGAATTGCTTGTTTTTCTTCTTCTTGAATGATATTTCTATCTATTTCTACTTCTTGTTCTGGTGGCTTAAGCTCTTCTTCCTCATGGCTCTCCTCCTCCATTTGACAGGAAGAATGAAAAAGCATTTCATTATCACACAAGTCTTTCTGAATTTCACAAGGCTCTGGAGAAGGCAATGGCCTGGCATCATCTATTATTCCATTTCCATCATGTTTTTCAGAGTTTTTCATCAGTTTATTACATTTCTGATCATTTAATTCAACTGATTTTTTGTCACTAATGCTCTGTTTTTCAGTCCAAAATTTACTTCCTGAACTTGAAAGTGCTTCCATCTCGCCTTGCTTTATTTTCTGAAAATATTCCTTGGAAGATTCAGATACAGAATCTTCCTGATTGTAAGCAGTAAATTCCCCTTGACTGGTTTCATGACTTTTACTATTAGAAATGTTTAATAAGACATCATTGCTAGGATTCTTTTGGGGAGCTTGAGAAGTCAACTCATCTGCCTCATCTGTGATGTCTACTTCTTCATCATCAGATAACTTTTCAATTTTTATAGCATTCAAGTTGGGATCAGCACGTCCCCTTAAACTTGATGGCGTCCATGCCTTTGTGCCTTCATCTTCATTTTTAGTCTGAAGATCACTGCTGCTCTTCTGATTTGGTATTTCCTTCTCTGGACCATCTAATTTTACCTTATTAAAAATCAAGATAAAAATCCCCATATTAACATTTAAAAATTTATCAACTGGCACATATATAATAAATACAGTATTATTAAACTGACACGTCAATGGTATATTATACCTTTATTGTGCTTTTCTTTAAGGATTTACAACTGCATTTTAAATGTAAAATATCATCATTTCAAATTTCTATCATTATATTTGACTCATTTGTGGCCAGCTGATTTTATTTATCAAATAATCATGACCTATGACCTTGTACAACTATTACCTGTTTTTCAATATTAAGTTTAAAACAGGACTCTGTCTCAAATCAACCAGAATGAACCAACAACTGTTATACTAAGGTATTCTTTAAGATATTAAAGTATTTTCAACAGCTAATTTCTTAGAATGTCAGATACCTCAGCTGATTATTGTTTATAATGCTGAACAGCCCATTATTTAAAGGAATCTATGTCACATATCTTTAGTTAGTAAATTAAATTCATCTTTCATTTAAATACAGATATAATAGAAACAAACTATTTTTCAAAGGTTCATTTAATGTAGCTCCAATGTTATACAGCTTATAATTTAAGGCATGAAATTATCTTCCAAATGTACTATTACAGACATAAATATCTAGTCGATGGAGAAAAAAAAATGACTATCAATGAATATAAATGATTTGAAATAAAATCTCCCCACATGGTTTTTGAAAAATTTTGTACACGACTGGCATACCCAAGGGATTTCAGCTCCTAAAAAGAGCTTACTTACAGATCCTGTATCACAACAGAATCCTAGTATCTAGTATTTGAGATTAATTGACTTCTTATATATATAAAGAAGAATAAAAGGGAAGCAGGAGAGAAAAGGAAATTTGGACATATGGCCTGGAATAGCCTTTAACAACCTTGCTATTTATTTCAAGCCTCCTGCTTTAACCTTAAAAATTCAGATAAGATTTCAAGTTATATTTTTTATGAATGTCTCTTTTAACATCATGATATATCCTTTCATCCCAAGTCTTTGAGTAAAACTGACACCCTAAGATGTTCTGCATGTTCTAGTCTGAGAAGCATGGGGATTGGAATAACCGAGTTAAAACTTTATTCTCTTCCAGAATACCTTAACCTTGCCAAGCTGCCTTGAATATGCATTTGCTTGGTTAAAGAAGGAGCAGATGACTGATATATAATGAACCCATTCCACTCTTTACTTCCCATGCTCAATGACATTAAGTTATATAAATCTTATATACAGGATAAAACCCATTGTTTGCATTAAAAGAAAACAGCAAATTTCACTTAAGACCTTGTCAAATTCTATATAATTATGTTCCCAGAACTCAAGCAGAGAAGACATTAAAATTTTCTAAATATCAAACTACATGATTGAACATAGCACAGATTACTTAAAAGATTAAAGAACTACACCAAAACTATGCTTTTCTGAACACTTCAATTTACTGAAGTTTTCATATAATTCTTCAAAAAATTATAAAAGTTTGTTATTAAACAGATTTCAGTTTCATGGTAGCATTTATGGTCCCTAAGCTCTAATCATTCCTAAAAGCTACAAGGCAAATCTTCAGACAGAGGTTCTGAGGCTACTACGATGTCCCGGGTGCCTGCAGGAGGAGGCCCAGCAGAGAAGTAGGCTGAAGCCACAGACGGTGGAGTCCTGAGAATATAGTAGAAGCTGCCGCCATGAGGATGGAGTAGGAACAAAACATTCAGAGCAGGAGCCAGTCCAAGCTTTTGGAACATCCAGCATCAATTTTGCTAGGAGTTCTTAAACCTCCAAGTAAAATCCAGAAACTTCCCCAGCCTCTCTTGCAGCCAGGACAGAGGTAAGCTCTGTGCCCAACATGGGGCTTGAACTCACAACCTCAGAGATCAGGAGTAGCATGCTCTGCCAAATGAGCAGCCAGGCACCTCTAACAGCTTGTATTTTAAAACACCATTCTAGAGCTTGTGGGCTTGCTCTTCTGGACTGGGTGTTGTACCCATATATTGAAAAGACTGGTTTTTAAATCAAACTCTTCTCAGAATTTACAAGTAGGCATCTTGCTAATAAAACAGTAACAAAAACAAAAAAAAGCTACAATGCAAATCTTTAAAAAGAAAAAGATATTTTCCAGGAGCACTTAATACTCAAAGCACTTAAGATACGCTTTGAGATTTCTGAACATAAACATGTGTTGAGTACTTTATGAATATAAAATACTTTCACTATAAAAACTTTGAATATTGACATTAATGCCCAAATTAAAGCACTACTTTTGCTTCCTAATTTATTGCAAATACTATTACTAAGTAGGACATTTATATCCTGCTTACCTTATTTTTAAAATACTGCCTGGCATAACTCTTAACTTGTAAAACAGTGCGACTTCCAATTAGCTTTGCAATTTTGGTCCACCTTCGGCCAAATTTAGCCTATGTTATCAAAATGGAAAAGAAATTGATTTTGATTAACTTACTTGTTAATATTCCAAGCAACTGCACATTAAAAAAAAAACCTAAGAGAACAACCCATCTTTATTTATTTTCTAAAGCACACAACAAAGCCTCATATATAAGCTAAGACTCTTAAAAGTAAAGCCCACACTCTTGGAATCTCAACTTCTGAAAACTGATCAAAATGATTTGGAAATTAGTTTTCTTTTTACAGCTATCTAAATGAAGATCCACCACTTTTATGTATTCCTAACAGTATGTATTCATATTGAACATTACAATGTTCCAAATCTAAAAAAACAAGTGCCTGAAAAAGAGGCAGGTTACATTTTCCATTTATACAATCAACTGATTATGTCCTGGAACTAATTTCAAAATATCTTTTTTTACCCACATTCCATCTGGCACAATATCCATTACCTATCTCATAGCAGATGCCTTTACTCTACCCAGGTATCACAGAAAACAGACTTCGAAAAACAAATGAATCACAAATGAAGCGACCTGCAGCCAGCACCTCCCTATACCCCAGTACTGTTAAAGGCTTATGCCCAATAATGACAAAGTTGTGCTGGGGAAAAAACTGAAACCCTGAGGGAGCTCTGTTGTTTTCTGAAGTACAGAAAGGAATGAAATATAATTTTAAAGCTAAAAGGAATTTTTATGTATCAAGTCTATTATTAGATACATAAGTCTTCACAGTATCTCCACAACTCAGGGAAGCTGATCCCAGGGCCAGATTTATATAACATTTATAGGTTATAACTTATGGTGGCAAATCATCTTCAAAACCTGACACAATGATAAGTTAATTATATACTTATTTCTGATATTCATGAGAAAATATGACATGTGAACAATTTCTTAAAACTGAAAGTATTTCTGGGGAAATTCTTAGTAAATATAAATTAAGATCGTTATTAACTAACACTAGCTAAGATCAATTTACTGAACAATTAGTTAAATTTTGTGGGATGAAAGCAAATGAGTAACTTCATAGGATGGAGCACTTTTGGACAGATCAAAGATCTGGAGAGAGTATAACCAGTTGGGATTATAGGGTCTTGAGCATTATGAAAATTGGAGAGAATAGGCGAACAAGAGGAACAAAGAAAACACCAATTTCAAAATAGAGCAGAGACAATTCTATGCCCAAAAGGGAGGAAAAATTTTCCTTACAGTACCACATAATTCCCTTCTCTAAAGGCTGAGAAAATTCAGTGTATAAGCAAACTATATCAACAGGTTAAAAAGGCTGTGAATACAACCAACAGTTCCGTGTAGTTTTGTGGGAAAACATTCTAGGTTTAAAATATCTGTTTATGTATATAGACAGATACCTACATATGTATATAAATAAGTACATATTGACATATATAGGGACAAATATCTCTGGAAGGACATGCAGAGAACAGATAACAATGGTTACCTGAGGTGAAGAGAACCAAAAGCACAGACAGGAGTGATAGGGAGACTTAACACCTATAACTTTATATACTTTTTGAAGTTTGACTCATGCAGACATAGCCCCTATCATCACCACCTAAAAATACACAACCCATTTTCGTGTATGTGTATACAAACACATACACACATATATATAGCCTTTGGTAAGGGGCAAAACACCAAAGTAGTTAGCAATCTTAAATAAGTGACTGGTTAATTAAAGTTAGGTATAAAAATGATAATCATGCAACAGAATGAAATACCAATGTAAAAAACATCAACAGTACAGGAGAAAAACCTCAGGAGGAGATAAAACCTTCAAGATAGTTTATTTATTTATATAAAGACATCACAGAACATACAGAAGTCATGGCGATGTCTATAAAAATACAAACACATTTTATTTCCCATCATCTGTAGAAATGTTAATAATGACATTTCAATTTGTATTCATAAAACCCACATTAAATATTATACTAATGTCCTATACATAATATATAAATCTATGTAATTTCAAAATTAGTTAGTGTAATACTAGGTAACATGTACCTTAAAGGAAAAGATATAACCTACTCCTAATAATTAGAAAAAAGTTTTTTGAATATTTACTTAAAAGTTTCTTCCTATTAATAGGGAGAATTTTCAGAATTACAAATGGGCATACATTTTTTTTCTATTGTGTAATTTGTGGATATTTAAACAGATTTCAGTGAAACATTCATGCAAAAGAAATGTTTCTTGGTCTTCAACTATATACACTAAAAAAATATTCAGACTGTGTACACAATGCCAAGTATCCGAATAAATAAGAACTCAGCTGATTATGCAGACAGTTCCAAATATCAAGGGTTTTTTGTTGTTGTTGTTTGGGTTTTTTTTCCCCAAGAGAAGACATCAGATAAGTAATTTTGTCCTTTAATCCAGGTAGTCAATGTATACAGAGCTCAGTATCTTGGGTTTTATTATTACCAAAAAAAAAGGGGAGGGGATGAAAATTATCTAAAATATTGATCCTAGTATATTTTAATATTTTAGTGACTTAGCTGTAAGTTAAAAGGAAGTCTCTGTACTACAAACATCATCACTACAGAAAAATTAAAGATGTGATCATTGAAAGAAATTTCTGGTCTCCCCAAATTAACCTTATAATTCTATCAATACTGGCTTCTAGAATTATTTTACTATAAATTAAAAATAGCTCTATTTACCAGCCCTTGTTCAAACAGCTCTTTTTCTTCTATCGTCCACTTTACTGAGTAACTGGCTGGTTTTGTAGGAGAGTGTGCCCTGAGGGGAAAAAAAGGAATTGCAAAAAAAAGTCTGAAATGGAACATTCCATATTTATGCAGCTAAAGGTTATAGATAGCCAAAGGCTAAATTCAATACTGTGTGAGTCTAAGATTTAAAAAAGAAGAAGAGAAGAAGAGGCTGTAGCCTCTACTTGGAGGACAGATTTACCCTGTCTTGTATACTTATCTAGCTCAGGATGATAGGAGCCCCAAGAGACATAATCCTTGGGTCTGAGTGAAGATAACACTAAAAGACATCAAAGGAAGTCAATGTGGTAACAAACAAATACGCTTCCTTAGACTGGACACAAAGCAGCAGATATTAGTACATTTCCAAATCATGAAAGGCATGTAAGTGTTTAAGTTGGCTCCAGAAATATTATCTCTGGATTCTTCCATATAAATCTATGTAAATACCAAGCCAAAAAGGAAGAAACTATGGCATTGTTTATTACTTTTGAAAGGCAGTCCTTAAGAAATTAAATGGTGAAGAAACTCATTAATTTAATTCAAGCAAACCATTCATCTTGTCATTAACTTCTTTGTTAATGCAAAAGCCAAAGTCTGCTCACTGCTCAAACCCCTGGCAATGCTAAATCTGTTAAAGTCTATCCTTTGAGGAATCATAAACATGAAAGTTTATAAACACTAAATAACATCAAATTTTCTCCTATTATAGGGAAAGGATATTTATAAAACAGTTAATACTTGATTTCTCTAGATAATTTTTGAAAGCTACAAATTCAAATTAAATTTTTGTTCAAATGAAAATTAACTGACAAGGTAATAGAAATCAAGTCAATTCCTATTAAATTAGATAGCAGCTTTAAAAAACTTCCCCACAAATCTCTAGGAAACCACCTTTTCCATAATTCAATGGAATAGCTTATATAGGCCCATAAAAGAAATTCTGACATATAAATAATGTCAAAAAATTATCTTGTGGCATTCCAACAACTGTATAAGAAATTTTGATTTTGTATTTTTGTACAACCCAAGGTCAAGAGTTTTTCCACGGCCAACTACAATTTTTTAATTCTCCTATAATTTTAAAATATAAAACGTATAAGTACATACATGATTTTTGCTGTTTTCTGTAGACTGCACCACATGAAAAAGAAAATAAGGAAGCTTGTGAACAAGTTTTTAAAAATATTAAGTTCAGACTTTTAAAGTGTTAAAAATTGATTTTACCTCTTCATGTATTTTTTATCATCTTCCTTTTGATCAGGCCAGAATTTTTCTGGAAGTGATTTTTTAGATAAGTAATACCTGTGTAATTATTAAAGAAACTTTTAAAACAATAATAAAATAATAACATTTTTATGTGACTTATATTAAGTAGGTACTCACATCCATGAAAATCATACTTGAATCCTAGATAAATTAATTCTTAAAACCTTTTCCAGATCTGCAAAAACTACAATAAAAATATCTACACGTCACAAGGCTGTCATATGGATTAAATACCACATGTGAAATCACATGAACACAGCACCTACACAAAATGTGTGTTACATGTTAGCTTCTCCTATATGTCCTACAAGAAGTGGTTAAGAGAAGAAACAGTCTGTGTTTCATTTAAATCATTTTTCCTAAAACATGGGGAATGTAATAGTTGAATCTGATTGGCTGTCCAGGATTAACAGGGGAGTTTGTTTTCCTCGTTCTAAAGATAACAGAAAGAGTTCAGGGTGTTCTCTATATTAATACTAATAACAGGTCAAATCTACCATGGAGCTTCCCTCTCCGACTCCTTAAAACTGGCTTGCTGCAATACTCTTCAATTAGTTTGACATGTTCTTCCCTTAACAAATATTGACTGTCATGTATGTCAGGTAATACTCTAGCTACAAGGAGCTGAGGACAAAGATATAAGAAAACATCCCTGTCCTCTAGGAGCTCACAAACCTCTTCATTATTTCTGCTTTTAAATCTGCAAGTGAACCCATGACTACTTAAGTATTAATTAATTGAGACTTGTATTGTTCAATGTATCAGCTAATACCACATGTAAACAAAGAATGTAAAATACCTCAATAATGGGTTTCTATCGTTAAATGTTGAAAATATTACTTTAAATATACTGGGTTAAATAAAATATCTTATTAAAATCAGTTCTACTTGTTTTAAATGTGGCTACCAGAAAATTTTAAATGATATATGAGTCTTGCACTATTTTTCTATTGAAAAGCAGTGATCTAGGCTATAGCTGTGATGTTTGGGGAAAGTAAGAGAATAAGAAATCCTAAAACGGGTTAACAATTAAAGGTACACAGACACTCTGAAATGAACATAGCAGTAACAGGGAATACAGGGAACAGAGAAATTCTGGCTTAAAAAGGAGGTAGATACCCATAAAATACAGATGAAAGTTAAAAATAAATCATATGCATTAGACTATTATTAATCTTTACAAAGTCATAAAATCAGAAGTCATTTTGTTCAACCCGTTCATTTTATATGTAAGAAAATGGAATCCCAAAGAAGTTGCCATCATCAAACAGATGAAAGAAACAAGGACAAGAAGCTAGTGACTAAACCGTGGATAAAGGCCTACAACTTCTGAGGGAAAATCTTCATCCTGCAGTATTTGTTTTGTGCTTTTTACTTAGATTCCTCCCACATAACACCTGTAAACTGGCAGAGTGAGAAGTGAGAACTTTTACATATTCTAAGTGTATCTCTGAGTAAATTAACATCTCTGGGTTTTAGCTTCTACAACTGTAGATGGAGGCTCGGACTAAGTGATCTTGGACATGGACTAAAGGTTCTCACTGATTTAAAATGTTTTATAATTTCTACTCAACATTCAGACAGTATAGAGGTGGCTGAGAAAAGAAACTCAAGCATATTGAGTTAGATCTTACACTTTGCAGTAAAACAGAAACAGAGGAATAAAATGCTGCTTTTTTCATAGGTAGCTAACATATTATATAACTGCAGTCTGGGGCCAAATAAGATCCATCTAGTAATAACAGTGGTCTCTTTGGTAAGTCTTGCACTTACAGGTTTTTAACCCTAAAATCTTTACTTTCCTCATAATCATTAAAGGATACTCTTCTTCCAACAACATCTTCTCAATGACAGCTCTGTTCTCTTCACTGATGGTGCTATCCAGAGTCCAAGGCTATTAAAAAAGAATATATTTTTCTTTTTACTTACTGCCTTCTGAAATTTTCTTTTATGTTTCATTAAATGAAATACATGATATAATGATTACAAATAATAAAGCTCCCATTTACTATGCACAGACATATCTGATTCCCCCGATAACACTGTGAGACAGGTGTTACTACTTCACTGATGCATCCAGACCACCACAAGTACTTCAAGTGGAGGAGTAGAGACCTGACACACAAGACTGCTGGATTCCAAGGCTCAGGCTCCTACCCATGATAAAGTCATAGTGGCTATCATGTATGAGACATACCAGCTAGCAAACATGTTGCTAGATATTTCACCTATTTCCAAAAGTCACCACAGTTCTTTTTTCCTTTAAGCCACAATCTTTCCTTAAACGATCATACTCATTTTCAACTCTCAAAAATGTTCAGCTCAGTTCTCTTCTCTAAACTCTATCTAGACTGTTATATCCAACTGCCCACTCCCCAATGTCCATCTGGATATCTAGTAGGCTTCCCAAAGTTAACATGTTCAAAACTCACTAACACATACCTTCACCTGTTTCTCCCTGTGCTTCCAACTTTGTAAACAGCATTATGAGTTACCCAGTTATTCCACGTAGAAACCTAGGAATCATACTGGATTCTTCTCCTTTTTCTCAATCCTGTATCTAATCTACCAAGCAGTTCTACGTCCAAAATATAATTAAAATCTATCCAACTCTGCCAAAACCTCAGGCCACTCTACCACCAACTCTTGCTTAGACTACCACAAATGTTTCCTAATTGGTCTCTGTGATTCTACTCTTGCTTCATATAAGCACGACAGAGCTCGGGTCTGCCTCTCCAACCGTCACAGCTGCCACTCTCCGCTTTCCCACTATATTCTAGGCACTGGCTTTCGAGCAGAGCCTTTGTGCCGCTATTCCTTCTGCCTAGAATGTTTTTCCTCAACTCTTCACATACCTACTACTCTCTATTACTTTTCAACTAAACTATCACCTTTTGTTTCCTTCAATGACAACTTTATCTAAAATGGGTTCCCCACCCTGTTACTCTCAGCCAGCATCTTGCGTTCTTCATGGTTTCTACTTAATTTGTGTACCTGTTTATCACCTGACTCCCTTTTAGCATACACGCAACTTGAGAGCAAGACTATGTCTGTCTGGATTATAGCTGTATCCCCCAAATCTGGTCTAGTGTCTGACACACAGTAAGAATTCAACAGATAACTGCTAAACGAAAGAAATGAACCCTGCAATGATCCCCATCTTTTAACAAAGAAACAAAGGTTCACAAATCTGATAAGTCTGATAGAGCAAGGATTTATACCTAAATCTAGCTGGCTCCAAAGTAGTTTCCCAACACACCATTTCAAAGTCAAAAGAAGTAAGAATAAGGTTCTTTCATTTTTAAAGTAAGAGAAACGTTTCCAGTATACTACCTCTGTAACTGCTGAGAACCAGCACCAAGTAAAAAGGAGGGACTTCAGGCAATGAGTAATAGCTTACGCACCTCATATTTTCATGAAATACTTACAATAAGACCATTCTCAGTTCTCCATGATGAATCAAGATAGTGATCTTGTAAAACAGATGCTGTACTTTCATCACTTCTGTAATAATTAAGAAAATGGGTAAAAAGGTGACATTATACCAATTAATAAATGCCACTCACGTAACACAGGAACCGGCAGGGCATAGATGTTAAGCAAATATTTTATTCCCTTCTTCCCTTAACAAACAGACTTAACATTGCAGAAATGACTACTCAATTTCTTTAACCTTTGGAATATAGAGTGGCTTTAAGCAACCACTTCACCACTGCAACCAGAGTCTATTCACTTCTTTTGTTTCCCAAGAATAAACAACTTCATGAGGAAAAAAAAAAAATACCCGAAAACAGCAACCACAACATATTCTATGGCCATGAACCAACACTTCAGAGTTCTTTGATGACATCCACATGTATATAGGAATTCCACTTTACAATCAATTCTCTTAAAGAGTTCTATCTAAAGCATAAAAGTCATCAATAACAGCACTGCCATCAAAATGGAAAAAAAAAAAAAAAGATCGAAGAGCCAAAATAGAAAATACTCAAGACAGTAAAGTACAAAGAAAATTTGATGGTTTTTTTTAAAGATTTTATTTATTTATTTGATAGACAGAGATCACAAGTAGGCAGAGAGGCAGGCAGAGAGAGAGAGAGAGAGAGAGGAGGAAGCCGGCTCCCTGCTGCACAGAGAGCCCGATGCGGGGCTCAATCCCAGGACTCTGGGATCATGACCCGAGCCGAAGGCGGAGGCTTTAACCCACTGAGCCACCCAGGTGCCTCAAGAAAATTTGATGTTTTAATAACAATTTATATAACAAAAAAATTAACTTGGGTTTTTGGGGCCTTTTCTATGTCCAGGAGGAATTAAAACTGTGTTAATTCTCATTCCTTCACTGAACTAATAAAAACTCTCTAAAATCCCACTGTTCACTACTTACACAAAAAACTTGAATAGTTAAGTTTTGGAAAGCCCAATCTATGATATAATTAAGTCAATATTTGCTTTTTTTATGTCTTGAAGTTAGAAGTTTCCTAGAAAACTACTGACTTTTCCCAGACCTAGTCTAGTGGTAAGAATTTTGTACCTCTTAGACTGTAAAAAGGTTTAGACTTTTGAATCTTCAGTTAGTTCTACAGTGGTTATTATAAATTGTGAGACTAACAGACTAGCTACAATAAACTAAAAGCAATAATTTCTCTCAGCTGTTGATGGCAAAAAGGTTTTAATTCAGGTAACTCTGATTTGGTAGAGGCTGACAAGAATGCTAAACAAAGAATTCTGAGACTTGTATCAGCAGAAGGAAACCTTTGCTTATGGAGGTCTGCCAAGGGGCAGGAGGGGGACTAGTATCATTTCCGGTGGTTTTTGTTTGTTTGTTTATTTGTTGTTGTTGTTGTTTTAAGATTTTATTTATGTACTTGAGAGAGAGAGAGAGAGAGACAGAAGGGAGCACAGAGGGAGAGGAAGAAGCAGACTCCCCACTGAGCGGAGAGCCTGACATGGGTCTTGATTCCAGAACTCCAAGATCATGAGCTAAGAAGAAGGCAGACACTTAACTGACTGAGCCACCTGGGTGCCTCTCAATTCAGGATTAATGTCTTTTTAGTGTTCCTCAATAAGGATTAGCAACTTCCACACTTCTGGTGTATGCCTCTGGACACCTGAGTCTCCATAAGTAGCTTAAATTAACATGCTTAAACCTTAGCTGAGAAACTCCTCTCAAATTCGCTACTCTTCCATTGTTCCCTATCTCAGACAAAGGACATGCATCCCCCTAGTTTCCCAAGTCAGAAATCTGAGCCTGCCCTTATTTTCCTCACAGTGTATTCAATTGGTTGCCAAATCTGTGGGCTCCTACCTTTTCAAATCCAGTCCTTCCACTATATCCATGCTGACCTCTGAAGTCCTGTAGTTTCAAAGCCAGTTTTCCTGGGTAAGTGTATAAGATAAAGCTAAAATGCCATTCACTTTCCCTTCTTTATCTTTTTCCACTAATCCCCATTTGGCCCATCTGTAAGTTTTACTGTTTCTTACCCAATTAGAATGTTAGTTCTATGAGAGCAAGAAGTTAGTTTGATAACTGCTATATACCCAGGCCTTGGCAGAGAAGAGGTGCTCAATCAATATTTGTTGAATGATTAAGGAACAAAGTAGGTGGAGCATGGATCATCCAGGTCTGTAGGAGTTAAGGAATGAGGATTTTCTCATCAAGCAAGTTAGGGATTGAAGGGAGTAACATGAGATTTGGATGTAAGAAAGACTAGTCTAACTTCAGTCAATAGAAGGGGGCCAAAGAGATAGGGAGCAGTTAAGAGGAAGTGCTTATATAAATACTAGAGCGGTGACAGTAACTCAGACCCAGGGAACAAGCAGTGTGAACACGAAGAAGTGAATACATTTGAGAGGCCAGACTTAGAATCAATAGACCTTTAACAACTAATAGGATAGAAGGGGTGGAAGGAGAGAGGTAAGGAAAAGGGATAAAGTCTCCATCTGTGCCTTGAGTTACTGGGCGGATGGTGCCATTTTTTGAACTAGCGAACTTGGAGGCAGATAGCAGGTATGGTGGGAAAAGTTTATAAGCTGAGACTGAGGAGCTTGTAGAACATCCAAGAACAGAGATTCAGAGAATTAGATAAATGGATCTAAAGCTCAGGAGAGAGATATGGGTTGGTGACAGATATGGAAAACATCAGCATGTATTAAGCGCAATCTTAGGAAATTCCATTTTTCTTATGGTAAAAACGGTTGAACAGTGGCAAATTCTGTATGATCCAACCTAACAGAAATTTAAGGCTTGAGAGATAGTGTAACCAGGGACTATGTGGTTTGTTTTGTCTTATGACAAAACCCCTTAAAACACTGATTTAAAGCACAAGCAGGAGAAAAGGAAGATGAGAAGGAAAGGTAGAAGTGAAAGGGAAACCAAAGTTTCAATGCTACCTTCTAACTTTGGTACCTAGAACTTAGCAAGTACTTAAAAGTGTGTTTTCAATTCATCCTCAGGATGTTTTCAATAACATCCTCAGACGTTATCACTAGCTGTACCTACACACTTCAGGGGGCACCATTCACCAGAATATAATGTTAATGATGCTCCTTGGAGTTGGACCATCAGGAGCCAATAACCTTTGTAATCCAGCTTGCATGAGTCTAAGATGATCTTAAGTGTCACCAGTAGACCTAAGGCTGAGCACAATAGCAAGAGAAAGGAAAGAAAAAGAGAAGCCAAAAAAAAAAAAAAAATTAAACATGATCAGAAAAATTAAGAACCTATGGAAAAAGGGTAGAGCCAATGCTCTGAGATGATCTTCTGTGTTTCCAAGGCTAACTCTCCTCTCTCTGGACTGCAGTTAACCATCCCTGCCCACTTATCACATAGACTTACTGTGAAAAGTAAATTAAATCATGTATGCAAGAGCACTTAATCAAGATTAACTTGATAACCTGATCTACACAAATGCGAACAATGACTATTAATAAAAGTTCCCTACTCATCTGAATAGCATTGGACTGCTTTTCCTACAGATCTGGGAGAGAATGACTATATGAATTTAATTACTCCTCACATTTTTATAGTGTTTTAGAGTTCAGTAGGATTTTAAATCCACTATCTTAATCCCTCAGGGCAGGGTAGGTTCTGTTCTCCATAATTTACAGAGTCCCTAATATTAGGTTGACTGTATGAAATTACCATTTTTTATGTTAAAAATGGTCTAAGATTGGCAATTCCACATGGTTCATTCAACCTAACAGACTTATAAGGAGGCTGTTCATATTTATAAGCAACATAACTGGCTGAGTTTAGATCTGAGGTATTTTGATTCCTGACCCGTCTAGGCCTCTTTCAATTCTAAAAGGTGACTGGGGAAGCGCATTTTAAAAATAGTATGTATCAATTTCTTCCTTGGAAAGCAAGCAAAGGGCTAGATCTCTGAAGCTGGATGATGCTTCTTGAAATCACACTGGCCTGTTCTGCAGAAATCTGTATTAAGTAAACTATGACCCTCACTAGGTCTTCACAATAATCTCCATGACGGAAAAGAGATGGTGAAGAACATTTACCTAGCTCCTGCTGTATGCTATAGTACATTCCCTAATTACTTTAACTGATGTTCACAATAACCACAGGAGGCACATACCATGACAGTCTCACATGACCTGTCTGAAGCTCAGGCAAGTTACACGTCTGATCCAAGGTCACAGTGCTAGGAAGTGACAAGGCCGGCCAATGCTGGAGAACCCAGAGCTGTCCAACTCTAAAGTCCTGCCCCTTTCCTTTAAATCAAGCTGCATACAGGAAGTTTTTCACAACTAACCCCATGTGGAATAGGAAACCTGTCAGTAGGGATGAAACGACACGCCCAAGGTCACACCGCTTACAAGCGATGAACAAGGATCCGGAGCTCAGGTCCGGTTCAGAGGCCGCCCTTGTTCTAGTTACTGTCCCGAGGGAGCAAAGGGGCGGATTCTGGGGTGGACATCATGGAAGAAGGAATCTAATTGCTGGATAGACTGCAATGTGCTAGGCGAAGTCGGCGCCCTCAGGATATCCCGGTAAAAGGTGAAGCAACCATCCGACATGAGCCTCGGGTACCTACGCCCGCTGGACTCAGGAGTAGCTTACAAGCCGGATGGGCGCGGCACCTCCCCGGCCGCCGGGAGACCCTAGCCCAGCGAATGGTCCTCCTCTCCCCTGTTCCTTGCTGAACCCGCAGCCTTGCCAGGGTACTCTCTTCGCACCCGTGCTCCTCCCCATCCCTGCGAGACCCGGTCTCTACGCCTCACCCTGGCTGTGCCGCGGCCGGCACCACGTCCCCTTCAATATCCACATCCGCCTCTTCAGCCGCCATGATGGGCCTTAATCCCATCCGTCCTCCCGAGAGATCCCGCGAGAGGTGGAAGACTTGGGGGCGGAGTCTCATGAGTCACGGGGCGGAGCTGAAGCCTTGTCCAGCCCCTTACGCAAGGGGGAGGGGGGGCTTTCAGAGAAAAGATCTGCAGTTTTCGGAGGTTTGGTCCTTTGGACTTCTGTTGGTGTGTAAAAGACCTTGGGAAGTTGCCCAGGCTTGGGCTTTGAAGAGATAGTGCTCTTGGACAGGTTCTTGGCTCTTCACTTCTCTTCTTGATAAAATGGGGATATCTACCTGGAGTGCTGAAAAGATCAAAGCCAGACCTGCTTTGAACTGTGAAAGGTGCCTGGTTTTCTTTTCCTTTCTCTTTCTTTCTTTCAGAAAAGGGTCACTCAGCGATTATGTGAAGTACTAAACAACTTCTATTTTAAAATTGAAAAAAACATTTCAGAATGTAACTTACTTTATAGAGATATTTGCAATTAATTAAAGATTCACTCTCGTGATCATTGATCTTTACAGTAACCCAGTGAGGACTGGTGTCATCAGTCACACTTTACAGATGAGGACATTGAGGCTCAGAAAACTGAAATGACTATCAAAGGATATATATATATATATATATATATATATATATATAGCTAGTCAAGACAGAGCTTGGGCCAGAATCCGGTCCAGAGACCCTATACTGAGGATACCCTCTACAAATCATATTGGCAGGATAAACACCATTTCTCTCAAAGAATTTATGACTTCTCAAGAAATTAGAAATTGGTGAGTAGCCTCTACTAGCATTTATTGCTCACATTGTTGCAACTGTTCATTCACATGTCTGCCTCCACCATGAGACTGTGAATTCTTTAAGCACAAAAGCTCTATTTGCTAGTCCTTGTACTAGTCCTTATACCAGCAACATTTAAAATGGTGCCTGACATGTCTTAGGAGCTCAGCATATATTGAACTGATGAATGAATGAAACAATTTAAGTATGCTCATACAGACTTCTGTTTCAGTCACCTTTCCACTGTTATACCTCCTCATATCACTTTTTGCTAAATTTGTGCAAAGAACAGAGGACCAAATGACTAAATTTAACTGAGATATCTCTATAGTTTTATAGTATGTTCAAAGGAGTTTTCAAGTGATCATATGTTTAGATTTTTTCCCATCAAAATGAACTTTCATAATTATTCCCATTTTCCATCATAATTAGTCCCTTTAAATTTAGTTCTTTATAATACCTAACAAAAATTTTTACTCATTATGATGCTCTGCTTTCCATAAACTGAAACTGAATGAATGTCAGAGTAATTTTAGAGCAGTAAGGGCAGAAGATGAATTACAAACAGAGAGGATGGGTCAAGGCTGATGTGATCACCTGTTGTATGCCACATATTGCATAGGGTGGAATCACTCTTGGACCTCCCAAGAATCATGCAAATAATGCAAATTAATTATTATCACCCCCTATCCCCCATTTTAGAGGGGAGGAAACCAAAGTTCAGAAAGTTACAGTTAGATTCCTGAGTCCTAGAGATGGAATTACAACCCAAGTCTTTTTTATTATATATATATATATATATATATATATATATATATATACACACACACACATAATGTATATAATATAATAATATAGCATAAAATATGTTGATAATTAAAATATAGAGTATGTATGTATATATATGTACGTACATACGTAAATATATATTAAAATATAGAGAATGTATATATATGTACATATGTATATATATACATTCTCTATATTTTAATTAAATTTTAGTTAATTAATTAATTAATTTTAATTTAATTTTAACACATATATACATATATACACACATACATACTCTATATTTTAATTCACAACAAAAGCAATAGGGTTTTTCGCAATACTACATGAATTGGTTTAAGAGTTCATCATAATCAGGTAATTTTCTGATTTCTTTGAGGTGCTTAAATCTAGAAATGAGTAGAAAGTGTATTTTGAAGATTAGAAACTTATCTTGGGTGTACAGAAAACTTTTCAGTCCCCTATTACCCCTTTATTTCCTTCATTGATCCTAAAATAGAATTGTCAAGAGGTACCATACCTGTAAATCCTCACAAATGTAGTTAGAGGAACATTCAGTCAAGAAAGAGTCTGGCTCACGTTTTTAACTGCACTGTGTTCAAAGCCATTGGAGATGCAGTTTATTCGTTTCATTTCTCCCTATTTCTGGTGAAAAAAGATCACTGCATTTTTATTGAAAAAGCAAAGTATAATTGCAATATTAATTCATAAAAGCTGGCATGTTAGCGATCATGCTAATTAGCTCAGATTTGTAAAGTGCTTTAAAAGCAGGAACTGTCACACAACTGCTCACTAATGTTATTGTTACATTATGATCCAAACTGTCAGCTAAATGATTGCCAGGAATTCAAGAGTTCCCGTTTTAAATAGAAAATGGCCAGTGAGCAGGGAGGAAAACTACTTTATCTATGCAGAGGTGAGATAATAGATGAATGCAGACATAGACTTAAGGGCTACACTTGGCAGGCATTGGAAATGGCTTAAATTGTTCCAGGAAAACAAGCTGCATTTTATTTTATTTTCCCTCCCCAGTTCCCTGAAATCACATAAGGTAGCTACTGAAAAAGCTGTTCTCAGTATGTTGTAAGGAACGTCTGCCAATGTACTTCTTACATTTTAATTACAGTAATGCTACATCCATCTGACATTATGCGAAAGGGAAAGAAAAGATGCCAACATTAATGAGCTCCTACTGTGTGCCAGGCATTTTACAGACATTATTTCTTTATAGCCCTTTGAGGTAAGGAATTGTTATTTTCACTTACAGATGTGGTCACGGAGGTTCAGAACAGTTAAGCGATTTACCCAGGGAACTGTAGCTTATCGTTGTTTTCCTCACATCATGCTGTCTTAGCTTAGTTTCTAATAGCATCATTCAGAATTGCATTGTTTGTTCTCAGCAACCCCCAGTGGAAGGATTATGCCTCTTTCTCAAAAGCTCCAGGAGGATGGGTGTTGGTGGGTGGGCTTGGGTCTCAGGCCATCTAAGAAGCCAGGTGGACTCAGTTCCACCTGCACCACATGCAATAAGGAGGCGTGGTGGCTCCCAGGAGCAACAAAAGGGTACCGTTTCCAGAGGGAGGAAGAATGGATGCTGGGTAAGGAAAACAACAGATGCCCGCTATGCTGTTCTATATTGCCATTCCCCTCTGTTCCCTCAGGCCTTTGGTACAGTCTGTTAACAGCTACCGGCTCCTGTACAACAGCATTGTACCGGGCAAATTACTCAACCCCTCTAGATGGCCACTTCTTCATTTGGAAAATGACCTATGAAATAATCTCTTCCACAAGTAAAATTCTTTGATCGTGTTCTTGTTCATTTCACAGACATTTCTGAACACTGCCACAGGGAAAGCAGGGATGGAATTGTTGAAGTCTGCATGGGTTTGGATGTGGTTGGCTGCTTAGTTAAGTATGGACTGTAAACAAAATATTCCCTCTGCCTGGAATGTGTGACACTTCCCACCTGCCTTCCAGGACCCTCCGCATTCAGACCTCATCTCCTTCCCTCTGAAAGGGCTGGTTCTGACTCAGCTTTGGTCCACTGTTGCCGTTTTGGAACTTGGGCTCAGAGTTGTCAGGTCTTTTGATTCCTTTCTTTGAAGACAAACCAGAAATCAAGATTAATTTGTGAAAAACCATTCAAAGTTTTGAAAAACGCTATTGAACCAAACAAACACTTACGTGGGCTACATCTGACCTGCAGTTTGTGACTCTTGCCCTAAATCTTTCCCTCCTACCACATGTAACATTTCCATGCTCTTATTTACTCCCGGGTCTGCCTATGGTGCTACTAAAGTCTTCTTCAGGGTGGGGAGCATGTTTCTGTTCCTCTTTGTATCCACGGCCTCTAGCTACAATGCCTGATACATTATAATCATTTAATAACTATTCATCTAATGAATGAGTGAATCAACTAGAAAAAAATAAAGCCAGAGGTTTTTTTTAATTGAATATAGAAAACTTACTTTGTAAACACATAATCAATGGATATCTTAAATGAGAGCTATATAAATATATATATTCACATATATATGTATATTTGTATATATCTATATATGCATATATATGTATATAACAATATGTATATAACAATTGCATTATGATCCTGAAAACAAATACAGAACCCAGTAGAGAAAGGAACAATTATAAACCTAAACAGAGTCCCAAATTCCCTTCTCATGAGTGAAGGAGAGATGTATGTAGTTTTCTTGCCTGCCTCTTTATTGTGTATGCTGCCTATACTTTGGAGGGGATTGAGGGGAGGCAGAAGGCAAATCTACAACTTGAGGGGGAAAGTCAGTCTGTGCTGATGCTGAAGGGCTGTGTAAAATGAAATGTAAACCTGTGCTGACTCAGTTCTAGAGCTCACACATGGTCGAGTATGTGAGCACAAAATCCAGTCCAGGGTCCTTCCCTTTGTTGTCTAGGTAGCTCCCTTTCTACTTGTAAAGTCAGATTCAGCGTTGTGCTTTTGCTTATCTTCCTGCCCATTCACACAAACTCGATTCTCTGCGACCCCAGAGCCACAGCCACAGTGCACGCTTGTGTCAGGGGCCCAGCACTCTGGCGGGTAGCTACCTCCACACTAGCCTGGGACCTCCTTGAGGACAGGCATCATGTCCATGTTATCCACACGTACACACAGTAGGGGCCCTACCAGTGTTTGAATGAACAATATGCCCTCTATGTTAGAAAGCACATTGTTATCTCAAAGCTTCAAGAGCTTTCATTCAATTTAATAAGTGTTTCCTGAGTACCTACTATGTGCCAAGCACTATTCTCATGCTTGGGATATACTGATAAATAAAAAAGTTTCCTACCCTGATAGAAGTCACGTCCTAACAAAGGGAGAGAGACAATAAACACTAGACATAATAAATAAATTAATTATATGTTTGTTAGAGGTGATCAAGTACTATGGATAATGGGAAAAAAAAGTAGAGCAGGATATGGATCCTGAGAGTTCAGAGTGGTGGAGGGGTACAGGTTTTAAAAAAGGGGTTCAGCCTAGGCCTCGGTGGGAAGGTGGCATTTGAGCAGAGTCCGTCAAGCTGGTGTCAGGAGAAAGTGTTCAGGTGGAAGGAACAGCCAGTGCAAAGGCCCTTGGTGGGAGTGGGCCAGCATGGTGGAGGAAAGTGAGCAAAGGGAGAGCAGGAAGGGAGAAGGCCAGCCAGACACAGGACCACAGTTGGTAGGGCTTCCCGTGTCATTCTAAGGACATGGATTTTCAATCTGAGTGAATCAGGGAGTCATTGTCATGATCCACTGAGATTAAACCTAAATATTAGCAATATGAGTTCACTGAAATTTATTTAAGATTATATGCCGAGTGGTTGATAACATGACCTATTTGAGGTTTCTTTTGTCAGGTTTCCTGAGGAAAAAAATCCTACAAAATAGAACTGATACTTTTATTTTTTTATTATTTTTGCTTCTTTTCAGCATAACGGTATTCATAGTTTTTGCACCACACCCAGTGCTCCATGCAATGCGTGCCCTCCATAATACCCACCACCTGGCTCCCCCAACCTCCCACCCCCCGCCCCTTCAAAACCTCAGGTTGTTTTTCAGAGTCTATAGTCTCTCATGGTTCACCTCCCCTTCCAATTTCCCTCAACTCCCTTCTCCTCTCCATCTCCCCATGTCTTCCATGTTATTTGTTATGCTCCGCAAATAAGTGAAACCATATGATAATTGACTCTCTCTGCTTGACTTATTTCACTCAGCATAATCTCTTCCAGTCCCATCCAAGAACTGATACTTTTATTAAAATAATTCCTCTTTCCCAGGATCACGGATGAGTCCCTCTTTGTCTACGCTGGTTTTTGTGTTGAGTCACCTAACTTATTTTTCCTTTTTTCACACTACATCCCAAATTCTCATTTGAACAGTCATATCGACTACCTGAGAAATAGACTGACTGCTTTAACATTTCCCATTCATTTAAAATGGGTGTTTTTACCACATTGAGGGGCCCCAAGTCCATATGCTGCTTGCTGTTGTCACTGCTGTAGCAGTAGCCTCTGATGTGAACAAGATCTGGTCACCACCGATAAGAAATTCATACTCAATACATAAATGGATCATTACGAAGCAACAGATCAAAGGCCATGAAGCAGAGGTCTGTGCCCGGAACCATGGAGGTCTGATGGGGCGAGGCTAATTCTGTGCCTTCTTATACTCTGCCTCTCATCCTCTCTAGGTCACTTTTTACTCCAGTGATTTCCATGGCAACCAACTTCACACAGGTGTAACCTGATGGTACCATACATCTACTTTCTGCAGCAGAAAGTGCACACATGCACAATCCGGAAAAGCAGGGGTGTTAATACCCCATGAGACAGTGGATGACCGATGGGGAGCAAATCCCTGTAGGATGGAGGCCCTTTGTTCACAAAGTGATACCTTACTCTTGAATTGACTTTCCCTCCTTTACTGGCATGCTCTTTCCAGTCCACCTTCATAATCCTTGGGACTACTTCCCAAATAAATTAGTGTCTGAAGCCTTGGTCTCAGATCCTTCTTTCCTGGGGAAGCCTAAGATAAAACAGTGAGGTCAGACTTGGGTTTTGAAAGTTGAGCGAGAGGTTTCCAAGGGAAAGTGCTTGCATTCCAGGGGGGCGGGGGCGGGGGGTGGAAGGCACAAGCAAAGAAAATGGGGCGAGGACAACACAAGGCAGGGCTAGGGATTTGCAGTGACCTGCTGTGACTGAAGCATAGGATATGAAGATGATATGTGGAGGAGAAAACTAGTGGGATGATTTATTCATTGAGAAATACCCGTCAGATACACTAAGCTGAAAATATTGAAAAAAATATTCCCCTGAAGTTTTGTTTGTTGTTTGTTTCTCATTATAACATTCACACTGTTCTAGGGACACCTGGTTGGCTTAGCCAGTAATGCATGCGAGTCTTGATCTCCCGATCATGAGTTTGAGCCCTACATTGGGCATGGAGCATACTTAAAATAAAGTGCTATTTAAAAAAATAAGCATTCACATTGTTCCTCATTTCTGGGAAATCAATGGCCCATGGACTGAGTAGTAACTGTGAGCCATGCACTCAGGACAAAATTGAATATTTGGGTGAAACACCAAATCCTGGAAAACAAAACTGCTCTTAGTACACATATTATCAACAGGTATGTAAAACAGATTTTGTCGTGACCAGAAAAGAGGAGATCCTGAAAAATTTCAAGGAAGCAAACAGAAATGAACTGTATAATATCCATTACTATTAATTAAAGTTATATAAAATAGCTGTGCATTTTCATTGTTTTATTATTACGAACAAAACAATTTTTAAGTGCTTTTGTGTAATCATTCCTACCTTATTTACCATTAAGGACTTAAGTTTTTGAACCACCCTCTTCCAGGGAGGGATGGTACATTTAGGTTTGAAAGGAAATTTTGGACCTCTTTGTTTTAGCACTATGTTCTGTCTTATGCAATAATTACCATATTTCACTGAATCTAAGCTTCATTGTCATGGATAGTAAGTTCTTCCATTATTTTATGTGCCGTAAAGAAAGAAAAATTGCTGCCAATTACATTTTGACATTATGTTGATTGCAAGATGCATCCTGTTTTCAGAGTTTTGAGAAAATATATCACTTGAAATTGTTTCCTGCAATTTCAACCCCCCCCCATTAGGAGCTCTGGTGGGGGCAGGTGTGGGGATAGTGACTTGACTTGTTTAACTTTGACTCTAATACTTGAGAGAGTTCCTGGTACACTTATGGCAGATGTGTGTTCTGCATATGTTTATTGAATTAAACTGAACAGAGTTTGATGTATCTTTACCTGCTTTGACATAGGCTATTTCATGGGATAAGAATTTCATCATCTCAGAAGCCTGCAAAGTATCATGAAATAGACCCACTATAGTTCTGTATCAACAAAAATATCATGTTGCCGTTTTTTGTTCATAGTGACTGGAGAACTTATTGTGTGTGATTTTCCACAATATGTTTCATATATGTTTGTTTCCATGCCATGGATTACTTTCTATCACATTCATAAGAAAACCAAGGACCTCTTTTTTAAAAAATTGTTTAGTTAAACGTAGTTGTAGGAATAATTTTGACAGTACAGATACTGTGTTAATTATTTACATGTGAGGGTATGCTTGAAAGGCCACATGCTGTCCATAACTCTTCTAACCCTTTGAAAGGATTTACATTGATAGAAAAAATTGGACATCAAGGAGTTATTCATATACATTTGCTGTGGTTTTCATTTAAGACAGGAAGGGGTTTTTCAAGGTTTTCCATGCTTTTATTTGATTTAATTTCATGCTCACTAGAGCCCATTTCCATCACAGTCACCGACACCTTGAACTTGCTGTGATTTTCCTCTGTTAAGTAGCCCAGATGATACTCAGTAAGATTCTTGGACTCTAAGCCCCATGTCTTGGAAACAGACCTCACTGAATTAGTGAAGATTCCAGGGCATTCTTCTTACTGAGCTGGTTAAGCCTTTGAAAATATACTATGGACGCTAGGATTTGCAGGCTTAGTGGACCTGCCGTAAAAGGTTCCAGAGACCTTGGATGGCTCCAGTGCCAGGGGTGCAGTGGTCACACCTCATTAGTCCCAGAGCAGGGGCTGCCTTCCCCACGTTCCCCTATGGTCTACATCTTCCCATTCTGGCTGCGGGGCCTCAGGAAGGCAGCCCAGAGTCACTGAGGTACTTCCCAGGAGAGTCCGGACAGGCGCACACCCACACTAGGCTCTTCTCCATGGGGATTTTGTCTGTATTTCTCCTTTGTCTGATCACTGAAGAGTTTAGGTAGATTCTCGGAAAGGCAGAGGTGATGTTTGCTGGAGTAGACAGTGAACAGTGGGGTAGAAAGTGAACAGGAGGGAATTGCAGTTTTGCATTGTTACTGGGTCCCCATTTCACCATCTGTAGTGGTGGTTAATGATCCTTACCTCCGAGGGCTGCTGGAAGGATGATATGATCTGAAATAAAATGAAATAAAGATAAAGGAAGTGGACCCAGGGTCTGGTGCCCGGTTTGTAGGTACTTAACAAATCTTGCTGCCTCAGGCTACAGCTGGTCAAGGTTACCATGCACTCCATTCATACCTGACTGGTTTTGACCCTAGCATCTGCTTTAGGTCTGCATTCAAAACAGCCCCTCCTTCAAAGGGCACTAGCCGGCCTGCAAGGTGTGGCTAAGACCACCAGGGACCAGCCTTTGCCCCTGTCGGGGAGAGGAGGTCTCTGTGATTTCTGGCCATCATGGCTCTGTGCTGTCAGTTGCAGCCTGAGATGAATATCATGGTCTTGTTCCTTGCTTTACATCATGTGGCCCTGCCCACATCCTCCCCACTAAATGAGTAAGGCAGGCAAACTTTAAAGCTGCAGAATGATTAAAAAGAATAATCTGGGGTCTAATAATTCCCTTTCAGGTTGTGTAAGCAGGAAGGTTTTAAATCGTACAAGAACGATTTAAGGGAAAAGGCACACTCGTTTCTATTCCCAGTAAACATAAGCAACTAGTGGGTCTGGTTTTCTTAAATGATCTTTACTTACAGAAGGATCCATCACCCAGAGAGAGTATCTGTATCCAGAATCTGACAGCAGGAAAGTGACTCAGAGCAGCTCTGGGGTTCAGAGAGCTGAGGCTGGCTTTTGATGTGCCTTTCACATCTCCTGGGCACCACCCCAGGACTCCAAGTGAGGAAATCCCTAGCTCCTTTGTTTTCTTCCCTTCAGGCAGTATGTCCCCCATCAGTGAGTAAGGTCTCTGCTTATACCCTTTCTTCTCCCTTTCTCTCTTTTCCCTTAGTTCTTGCTCCCCTTTCTCCATATTTCTCCTGGCTCCTCTCTTCTTTGGATAAAATCTGAAGCAAAGTGTTGACTCAGAGGACATAGCTTTTGACTTTATCTCTTATGAAATGGAGCAAGTCACTTAATATCTTGGTATGTTCTTAAATATCTTAAAAATGGGGGAATCATAATTTTCACGTATCCAAACATTTGCAAATGCATTTTTTAAATTTTTTGAAAGATTTTATGTATTTCTTTGAGATAGAGTGAGAGAGCACAAGCAGGAGGAGTGGCAGAGGGAGAGGGAGAAACAGCCTTCCCACCGAGCCGGGAGCCCAAAGCCGCATGTGATCCCAGGACCCCGAGATCATGACCTGAACCAAAGGCAGATGATTAAACCAACTGAACCACCCAGGTGCTCTGCAAATGTATAGGCTGGCAGGGGAAATATTCCAGGATGGTGGGTGATGAGAGCCCCAAGGCAGGCAGGAACAAAAGCTGTCTGTTGACACTGAACTATGATGAATGCAGTGAAGAGTGGTGTGAGATGAAGCCAGGAGGTGTCTGGGGCCATCATAGGGGCCATGGAAGTAGCACAGAGGATTTTTAGTGATATTATGAAGGCAATGGAAAGCCATTTATGGATTTTAAGCAGGAAAGTGATATGACTTAGCATACTTTTCTAAAAGATCACTCTAGGTATTGGATGGTTAATGGATTGTGGGGTGTGTGTGTGTTTCTGTGTGTGTCTGTGTGTCTGTGTGTCTGTGTTTGGGGGGAGTTTTATGAAAGTGGGGGAGATCAGGGGTCCAGATGGGAAATGATAGTTGTTTGGACAGGAGTAGATGATAGAAGTAGATGAAATTGTGATATATTTTGGAGGTATAATCAACAAGATTTGGTGACAGATTGTCTGTGGGGGTGAGGAAGAAGGAGGCAACAAGAATAACTCCTAGGTTTCTGGCTTGAGCAATGCTAGGATGCAGGTCTCGTTTGCCGAGATGTGGAGGACTGGAGCAGGAGCCGACTGAGGAGGAATCCTGTGGTCAGAGGCAGCCGGGCTTGACGCTAGATGCTTCTTGGCCGAGTATCAGCAACATTCTCTGCCATAGTTAGATGCTAATATGTCTTCAGTGTGCTGGACAAGCAGTTCACTCCGGCACATTAAAATTGCTTTTCCATGAGAACAAAGTAAGGGCAGTCTTGCTTTATTTTTTGCTTTATTTATTTATTTATTTTTGCCATATTTTTATTTATTTGCTTTATTTTTCTCTGCACATAATGAGGTTGTTGTCAATTCCCTCAAAGCGAAAGCACTGTCCCAGAGAAGAGGGGATGCTGGTGTTGATGGCAGCATCCTTCTGGAGATGCATTCAAGGGCTAGTTAGAGTACCCCTTGCTAGGGAGGTTAAAGAAGGCCTTCAGCCTCCGAGGGGGCATTTGACTGGATGGGCTCTCTGGTCCTTCCAGCCTGGGGGTCCTGGAATTCGACAGGTCAGCCAATGAGACGGCTAACAGAAAGCAAAACCTGGAAAGCATGAAGGAGGCCCCAGGGGGGAAAGACGTTCCTAAGTGGTCTTTAAGAATTCATCCATATCCTGAAAGCAAGGAGTTTACTCCCTTGGATGGTCTGGACTCTGGAACCCCCTCTTCAGGCTTACTGGTTTCCCAGTATCAAAACATGAATGCGCAAATGAAGGTTAACGTTTTGCAGTAACATAACATGTCTGGAGTCTAAGTTTAGGCTGAAGCCAGGGAAGAAAATAAAGTTTATTGCTTTTGGAACGGAAAAGTGAAAGTTAGTTGTCGAGCCATACAGAGAGAAGTCTGAATACTTACTGTCCTTTACCAGATGTGTGATCTTCAACGAATGATTTAACTCCTCTTGTCCTCACTGTTCCCTCATGTAAAATTGAGGAATTTATACATCTTGCCTCATATGATTGTTGTGAGGACCAGTTGAAATTACAGATCCTGGCATGGTGTTAAGGGCTCAGTAAACATTACCCTACGAGCCATCAGAGCTCATACGAGCCGTTTTATAAACATTTTAGAAAATATAGAAAAGTTTGAAAAAAGTACTTTTATCACTTAGAGGGAACAAGGTTAACATCTTAAGGCTTTCCCCCCGTTTTTTGCTTTCTTTTGTACATTTGTACTACGTAGTTATGATTGTATTGAATTTCATATTCTGCTGTCATGGTCTGCTTGAGCTGTTATAACAAAATACTACAGACTGAGTGGCTTAAACAACACACCTTTATTTCTCACAGTTCTAGAGGCTGGGAAGATCAGGATCAAGGTGCCGGTAGATTTGTTGACTGGGAGAGCCATTTCCTGGCTTGTAGACAGACACCTTCTTCTGCTGTCCTCATATGGCCTTTCCTTGGTGCATATTCCTGGAGAGAAAGAGAGAGACCCATCTTTCTCCCTTCCTTATCTCATAAAAGTACTAATCCCATCATGAGGGTCCCACCCTTCTGACCTCATATAAACCTAATCACCCTCTAAAGTCTCCACCTCAAATACCATCATATTGGGGGCTAGGACTTCAACTTGAGAATTTGGGGGGGGGACACAAACATTCAACCCATAACACCTGCTTTTTGCCTCTTAATATTATTAGACCACTAACATTCTTCCTATTGCATTTTTGTCATTCTTTCCCCAATAAGGGTTTTATTATTTTTTAATAACAAAATGTGAGGGGTGGAGTTGCTCTTTCTGCAGACATTTTTCTATTGCACAATACAATAGAGAGAAGAATTGGACTCAGACAAGCCTGTTTTCATAGTTTGTTTCTGCTATTCACTGGCTGTGTCATCGTATGCAAGTTACTTAACCTGTAACTTGTAACCTGAGGTCTCTATACAGCAGAGATGATAGGCCTCTTTACGGGGTTGTGGTGGGGCTTAACCAAGATAATGTATATTGCAATCACTACGTTAATAATATTCCTATCATTAGACGCTGATTTTCCATCTCCAGCAATTCTGTTGCCTAAGATTTTGTAAATGAGGTGCGTGAAGGACACAACATGCAATGGTGAAATTCATTCATGGGCTGGGTCACAAAAAATGTCAAGTTTTGTACTTAAACTTCATTACTCAAAGGTGATGAGTATCAGAGGATGGTGTCCTCAGTGCTCCTGCTTTCAATCCTCAGAAGAATGTGTATATGTGTATGTATTTCCTTGTTGGGACACTCATTACACATCATCGCAATTGTCTACTGACTTGCTCCATCACTAGATTGCACTCCCTTTGAGTAAGGGGCCTACAAGTTTCTCACTTATACTTAAACGTCCAGTACTCAGCCCAGGTCTCGATTCAGAGAAGGCTCCCAAAAAAGCCATGCTGAATGAATGCCTGGATGGTTGGATGAATGGGTGAATCAACATCGTCTTGGAGAGAGAGGGCAGAAAAACGCAGTATTTGTCACCTGAACAGGATTTCCATTCTCTTTCTATGTCCTGAGCAAGAAGAATGATTGGAAGTAATAAAAAATAACTAAAAAAAAATGAAGGCCCAATAGAATTTAATAAAGCAGATGCGCACTGTCATCTTCCCAGGGGCTGAGGAAATTTGAAGTCATGTTTGAGTCATGTATAGGATATGATGGCAGTCTCCAGGGCTCTGTTTATCAGCTTGGCTTGGGTAGAAAGTTTCTGTCATGATCTTTGTGAGAAGTCATGTAACCAAACCATCAGAAGTGTCAAGAGACAACCAGAAACTTACTAACCATGATTATAATTGCTTTAGCTTGTTTGTAAGTTTGAGGAGATTAAACACGTTATTAGCAATGTATGCAAGAGTTCCACATCAGCAAGGGGACAGGGCAAGTTAAGAACCTGCCTAGTACCTGACCACTTGCTTTACAGAATGTCTGAAGTGTAAGGGAGATTGGGGTCTCTCTGAGGTGCCAGTCCCAACACGACCCACTGTTGGTTCTGAACCAGTTGAAGAGAAGGACACCAAAATCTCAGATCTAGACTGGAGAAAGTCACCTCAACATGATGCCAAATTGGCTTCCTCCCACTTACCTACCCAGTCACAGGCAAGATCAATGAGGCAAGCAACCTCCTCCTCACCTACCCCGGAAAGAGTCACCCCTGTCACAGAGGAGGAGGAGGAGAATGCTCACAGATCGTAAAACAGGAACAAATGCAGGCCATGTGGGAACAACAACCTTGAATACCTTACTCCTGGCCAGTATAGGATTGTGAACTATTGGCAAACCTCAGTCACTTGTATGTTAGTAAGGGGTTGAAAGACCAGAAATTTTGCTCTAGCAGAATGTTTTGTCTGTCTCCTGCTGCTTAACAAACCCCTCCACAATGCAGTGTTTTTTCCTTACCATTCTGTCCGTTGACAATCTCAGTTGGGTGGTCCTTTCTTAGGGTCCTTTAGGTGGCTATTGTCGGAGACAGCTGCTGGTGTTGGAATCATCTGAGGAATTCTTCATGTCTGGCCTCTGGGCCGGATGGCTTGGCCAGCTGGAAACCGGCTGGGACATGTCTCCTCCACTGCCTTCTCTATTGTTGTGGCTTGGGCTTCCTCAAAGCATGGAGGAGAGAGTAACTAGATACTTACATTGCATGTGGCTGTCCTCGTGGCAAGTTTTCCAAGAAGCCTCGGTGAAAACTGCAAGGTTACCTATGACCTAGCTTTGCAAGTCCTAGCACATGACTTCTGCTACATTCTATGGTCATGCAGGTGATGAAGCCCAGATCAGATTCAAGGGAAGGAGAACTAGATTCTGCCTCTCAGTGAGAAGAAGAGCCACATCTCTAAGTCAGGGCACACGGCAAGCATCACTGCTCATTCTCACAAAGACCTTATATGGTAAGTGTTACGATCCCCTTTTTACTAGTGAGGAAGTTGAGGCCCAGAGATATTAAGTGGCTTGGTGATCAATGGATGGCAGAGTGAGAGATCAAACCAGTTATGCCTGATTCTGAAGTTTCTCTCCATCTGCTACATTATATTATCATGAATCTATTTTGAATCTCTCATTTTATGGAGGATAAAATGGAGGGCACCTTAAATGCCTGTGAACTGGTAGATTCTCCTTTCTCTTTTATTTTTTCAAGATTTATTTATTTATTTTTAGAGAGAGACCAAGAGAGAGTGTGATCAGGGGAGGGGAAGAGGGAAAAGGAGAGAATTCTCAAGCAGATTCCCCGCTGAGTGTGGAGCCTGACACAGGGCTCAATGGCATAACCCTGAGATCATGACCTAAGCTGAAATCCAAAGTCAGACACCCAACCAACTGAGCCACCCAGGCACCCCGAACTGGTAGATTTTTACAATCATCACTTTTATGACAGTTTCCCTGGCCCTGTATTTGCTCTTATCTAAAATTAACAAGTTGATATTGAGCAAGGCCCATATTCTACCTTATGAAATGTTCTATAAGATGGGAAAGACTTCTTTCCACCCCGAGCTCATCAAAAGGGCTTTTCCAACAGCAGAACCAAGGAGGAGGGCCTATCCTGGTACCCCATTGCTGGAGGATGAGATTTCAAAGAAGCCCCTCCATTACCGTGTTGCTGGCATTCCCACTTAGAACCCTCAGTCTCTCTCCCTCTGTCTTGGAACCAAATCCAAAGTCCTTATGTTTACTAAAGTTCTCCATCAACAGTTCTTAACTCTACAACACCCACTTTTAATCATGAACATTTTAAATATCTTTCTAAAGATCCTGAAATGGAAATCATACTACTGACCCACAAAACTCAAAGATAAGCACAGAGGAGAAGTCCAAGGAAGGTACTTATAACAAAATGATATGGATTTTAATAAGTAGATACTGCAACACATCTTTGTTTTAAGATGTACACGATTAGTGGTTCTCAAACTGTGATGAAGAGCCAGTTTAAAAAAAAAAAAACCGTTTTACTTTCGTAAAATACAATAAAACTGTTGCTATAATGAGCCATTGGGATAAAGGTTCCCAGAAGGTTACTCTAACTTTTTGCACTTAACTGACAAAGGACCGGTAAGTGTGTAGATGAGCTCTGGAAGGTGGATCCCACTTTGACTAGCACTGCTTTAAAGGAGTTAATGCTCATAGCCCTAGCAGGTAGGTACTAGTTAGATTCCCCATATTCCAGGTTAGGGACTAAGGCACTGAGGGGTTCTGGAGTCGCCCAGAGCTCTGATCCAGATCCAGGCATTTTGGCATAACTGATGTAGCCCTCTTGGCTGTGATGGGTACAGAACCCCTAGAACATGCACAGCCCATGGGAAGAAACAGATAAATAACAGGTTAATTATTTTTGATAAAATTTTTATCATTGAGTAAAAATTTAGGGACAAGACTCTCACCCCACTGGAACCGTGATCAGCTCCAAAACTCCTCTCCAGCCAGCTTTTCAGGAATTCTCTCTCATTTTACCTCCATGTGAACAGCACAAGTCTTGAAACTGCCCAAACCTCCAGTGTCCCATTCTGAGTCTTCACCAGCCCTCATTGTGAAGAGGCCTGGGCGATGGCAGGAGATGACATCTCTTATGCCCAAGTTTAACGTCCTTTCAAGCAATACGTGTGCCCCTCCTGAGGGAGGGTGGAGAGGACATGATGAGGACTTAATTGGCGCATCTGTTCCCACGTCTGCTTGTGAGCAGCCTGTGATCACAAACAACTCATTTAGGGGCATGTCAGTCTCTCCCCAAGAGGTACCACCCCCACACCATTTGTGGACCACACACTCAGGCATGTGAATCACCTCCCAGGATGAGTGACTATTGACTCACTGCTTCAGAGAGCTTCCTATTGAAGCATCAGTTGCCCTACAGCCTTGGAAAGAGAGCAAAACAGCTTCTGAAGGAAATGAACACCGTCCCTTTGTTAGCTGTGAGGCCATTGCAGCTGCAAATGGGCCTCACTTCCCATCGGCAACAGCATCCAAGTTTCTGTAGGCTCCTGAGGCCCTGGCCTTCCACAGTTCCGGGGGCAGCTTCCTGAGTCTTTCCAGCAGTGCCCCTCAGGGGCTCTGAGACTAATTATTTAAGAGAGACATTTACTGTGCACTCAGTATATGCCAGGCACTGTATGAAACAATCTACATATTTTATTTTATTTTCAAAACAATAATAAGAGGTTGATGCTAGTATGATTTCTACTTTGCAGTGGATTTAAACTGAGGCACAGAGTGGTTAAGAACCTGTCAAAAGGCAGAGAGCTGGAAAGTGGAAGAACCAAAGCAATTTGCCCCCAGGGTGCTTACTGTCAAGTGCTGAGCCTTAGCGAACATTCACTGTTGGGCAGGGGCCCCATCATCCACAGGAACATTCTCCCACATTTATTGAATGTCTGCCTGGGCCTCACTCAAGCTACAGAGTGAGGCAAAGAGCGTGGCATCACACCTGGTCTAAGGGCCTTGACCTTCATACAATCACATCAGTATGCTCACTTAGTGTTGGGATCCAACATCTCCTTACAGATCCTGGGGAAAGAACCAAGAAGATAGCGTATCAAAAACACCCCAGATAGGCTTGCCCTGTGGTAGAGACCCAACACATATTAGTTACCCATCCTCCTCCAAGACACACGAGAAACTCAAAGAATGTGTAGCTGTATGAATAACACAGATGTGTAATGAACACTTATGAAATGATTGGAATTCTAATGGAAGCACATTTGATTTAAGGATAATGCAAATGGTAATCATGATGAGATTGTAATTTTATGTGTCTTATCTAATGTAGCCCTAACAATCCCATGAATTTGGTATCATCTTGCCCACTTAATAAGTAAGGAGTATATATATATATATATATACATATATGTGTATATATATACACATATATGTATACATGGTACCAAAGAAGAAAGCATACTCTGTGAAGGGTAGAATTTTGCGATGCGCAATTATAGACATTGTTTACTGAGCTTCTACTATGTGCCAAGTATGTGAATACACCCGACTGAGGTCTCACAGTAAGAATTATTACTCACAATTTATGATGAGGAAACTGAAGCTAAGAACACTTAGGAAGCTTGCCTAAGGACAGAAATCTAATGCGTCTCAAAAATTGTTTTGTAGTATAGGATGATCTTACTGATGCTGACTTTGCCATGTGAAAGTCAAAGTGGATATAAGCTGGTTTAGTATCATTCTGAAGTTTGTTTCAAGGTGCCCCATAGTTTTCCACCATTTAAACACATTTTATTTTATTTAGTCCTCCAGATGTGCCATGACAAAATAACATTCAAGTATGTCTGGGTTTCTTCTGGAAAACAGGCTTGAGAGTATGATGGCAGCTGAACACACCTGTGAACTCAAAGGCAAAGAGATGGACAATGAGTGAAATGTGTACCATGAGGCACATTTGGTACATCAATCAGACCGATTCAGGCCAAAGAGATTGGGTTGGTGGAATGATGAGAAGTTCCACTCTTTCAATTGGTTCTCCAGTCTTGGTATGAATTCCTTGCTCATCTCTGAATAATGGAATGGGAATAATGAGAGTTCCAACTTTCTGAGTCTCACTGCCCAGCTTTGGTCCACCCTAAGTACGGACCCCTCCCTGATATACAAGTTTGGTAGACATGTTTGACCCAGACAAAATCCAAAAATTGGTTGGAGTTGAAGTTCTGGTAAACCTAGTACACGGCTGAGATTTTGTGACACCAGATATATTTGCTAACCAGCCTATGACATGTTCCCACGTGGGCAGCGGTTTGAGACATTCAGCAAAGCTAAACATGAGACTTGGTACTTACTAGGTTGGATCGCCTGCTGAAAAATGGTTCCTAGCCGTGGAAAAGGGTGGCTGGATTTGGTGACATAATTTTTCTTTCTTGTTTTACTTATCATCTAGTAGAGCAAACATTTATGAAAGGGACTCTTGGGATACCTTTTCACTGTATGTATGAGAGTCTGGATTTGAACCCAGTTCTGTTGGGCTCTAAATGCCTGTGTTCGTCTTACATGGATATGCTCTCTCTGCCAATGTGACATTTAAGCCAAATTGTGACAAATGAAAAGACATTTTTTTACAGATGGATTAAGAGGCAAAGGACATTATAAACCAAGGGACCAGTACATGCATGAACAAGGCCCTGAGCTGTGGGCTGAACTGCCAAGACAATGTAAGTTTACACAGATAATGTAAGGGAAGACTTGTTTTCAGAAGAGTTTGAATGCATTGAAATATGTCACTTGCCATTTATTCACTTGGTAATTCAACAAATGTGTATTGAGTGCCTCCTGTATGCCAGGTAACATTAGAATCAGAATTGAATTAGAATTGGAAATCACTAGACACCTTTGTCAAAATATCACTGCTCCTTATATCTAGAATTTCTTCTCCTGTAAAACAGACAAGTCTACAAAATTCTGTCTCAGTGGCAAAGTAGCAGCAAAAGTCTTCTTTGAATGAAGCCAGTCTTTAAGTGAAATAAGCCATGAATATTTATGATAGATTAAAGGCAAGCACATACAATAAAGATAAATGGAAAGAAATCACAATACCAGCCCAAAGTGTAGGCTCTGCCTCCCTGGGGCCCAGGCCAGTTGCCTCTCCGCAGCCGCAGAAGGAGTGGAGTCAAGAAGGTGTCAGGGGTGGGTGGTACCATCCTTGAGATTTCCCTGTGAGCCTTGGGCACCTCTCTTCCCCCATGCCTCTGCACCTCCACCTCCACCTCTGGGCTGGGAAGGATCTTGGTTGTCCCATGTTGATTCTGCTGAAGCCCAGAGATGAAAGTGACCACTTAAGTTCTTTTAGTCACCTGTATTGGCTCCTATCTTTCCATTCTCACTGCCATGACCTTACTTCAATGTCTCATCATTTTTTACCTGGATTATTCCAATAGCCTTCTAACATCTTGCCCTGCCTATATGCTTGTCTCCTTCCCCCCCTCCACGCAACAGCCCACAGACCATTCAGATAATCGCTGATAAAAAAGGATTGGTTGCAACTGCCTTATTTTACTTTGTTCTTCAAAACCATTCAGTGTTTCCATATTGCTCTGAGCTCTGCTTCTCAAACTGTGATTTGTAACCAGGTCCAGACAGTGCTCAAAACCATAGGACAAACAACATCGCTCTAGAATGTTGACTTTACTCGACGGCTAATAATTACAAATATCACCTTACATGAAAACAAATGAATATATTATAGATCAAGATAAGAAATTTGGGTGACTTTAAAACATTTCAAAGAATTTTCTTGTAGTAGTTGTTGTCAGGACCCATGAGAGTAGAAGTGTATTCTTTTCTGCCATTGAGGGGTGTTTTAGTGGGGAAAAGTCCATAATGTCTTAGACCACAGAATAAATTCTAAGTACCCTATCCTTGATTTCTCCAGGATATTTTCATTTGTGGCTTGCCACCCTGCTCTCTTCAATGGGTCTCTTGCAACTCTACTCACCAACCATCCCACATCACCACACATAATAGTTACCGCAGACTTCAGGATTCAGTCAGAATCAAAAACCACTGTAGGGATCTCAAACAGGAATGGGTATTACACACGAAATTAGATGTTTGCAAAGCTCTTAGAAGATCTGGGAGAAAAACGTTAGGAAAACCCCTGCCAGTGTTCAGGGAAGTGGGAAGTATAGGAATCATAGGAAAACCATCCCTAGTGATCTAGCTTGTCTACAGCAGCCAAGCGGGTGATCTTCAAGAGGGTGTCTGGAAGCTGCAGACACTAGAAAGACCTTGTGTCTATCACCTGCCAAGGACCAAGACAATGGCTTTTGCTTCTCTTCTGCCTTTCAACTATTGTATATATGGCTCTAATCCAGACTCTGTGTTATGGACTAAACTCTGACACCCACCCAATTCTCATGTTGAGATCCTAACCTCCCGTACTTCAGCATACGGCTGCATTTGGAGATATGGTCTTTAAAGGAGAACTATAATTAACATAAAATGAGGTCTCAAGGGGGCTAACTTAATGCAGTATGATTGGTGTCCTTTTATAACAAGATATTAGGATATAGACCCACAAAGGGAAGGCCATGTAAAAATGCAGGAGGAGGGTAGCCAACCACAAACAAGCTCAGAGGCCTCAGAAGAAGCCACCTCTGCTACCTGGGGTTCAGTATTCCAGGACTGTGAGGAAATGAATTTCTCTTGTTTAAAGCACCCAGCTTGGGGTATATTGTTAGGGCAGCCCTAGTAAATTAACATACTCCAGGAATAGGAACTTTCTAAGACACAGTTGCTGGGCTTCCAACTCCCATGTAATAAGGAGAACTTAGAAGGGCAAAAATGGCCCTGAGTTGCCAACAGACAATCTGGCACAGCTGGCGTGTGTTGGGCACATGCTGGGAATCAGGCATGGATGGAAGCACTTTGCACATGTTGTCTCAATTTGATCCTCCCTTCTACCAATTTAAAGCAATTCTGTCAGCCACACTGTGATATAGAGGTAGGAAAACGAGACTCAAAGACGTTTCTTTTCCACGGTCACCCAGCTGGTCTCTGGTAGTGGGGACCTGACATTGACCCCTGCAGAAGACCTCTCAGTCACTGCAAATGTGCTTTCCTCACTGGTCCACCCAGGAAACATCCACAGATCTTTAAGTCTATGTTACTTCCTTGGTTCCTTTTTTATCAGCGACCATACCTCCCCGCCGCCCCAACCCAGTACCAACCTCCCTCCTTCCCAAAGAGTACACCATTTCCTCCTTTATTCCCTCCACACTGGTATCATGTGTGGACTTCTACCTCATACCAAATGGTATCAAAGATTGGGAATGGCCAATAATGGGAGAATGAATAAGTCAACTATGCTTTATTTACTCAATATAATGTTATATAATAATAATATGACTATGTAGGTCAATACAGGATTGTAGTGAAGATCTTATAATAATTTTAAAGACAGATTAGTTTTAAATAATCCTAAGTAAAAGAGCAGGATTTGGTGTGATTATATGTACTTAAAAAATAAAATAAAATCCTAAACAAGTTAAAAATGGAGGGAAATAGTCTTAGCCATGATTATCTTGGGGTGATTTTTATTCTGTTAGCTTTGTTGCTTATATTTTGCTTCAGAATTAGCTATGAAGGAAATGATTTTTTTATAATGAACTTTTGAAAAATCTGCATCCTGTACTAAATAATTTTTCTGCCAATCCCCTTATGTTCCGCTGAGGGACACTGTTCCGAAGAATTCTCTGTGATGGGGAGAGAATGCACCACTGTATCACTGAAGCATCAAGAACATGGAGGCTCAAGAAAGGAAGTCAAAGACGAAGGAGTTTTAGATCCTTGTTTTTCTCCTCCTCAGGATAAGTGGCAACTCCTGAGGGCCTTCCCAGATCAGCCTGGGCAATGTTGATACATCCATGGTGCCTAGGCTTGGAGGGAACTAACGCAGCTCCACCCTGACTCAACCTGGCCCCTTCTTGAATCCCCTCTGAAAACCTCCCAGTAGGCTTCTGGACTTAAAATACACCTAGCAGGAAAGAGCTCACACGTCTGAGCCAGCCATCCTGCCACCTCGCCTGCACGCAATTAAAGAGTTCTACCAAAATGTATTCTTCTTCTGGCCCAAAATAAGGCTAATTCTTCACATGACATCCTCTATTACTCCATGTGAATCCTCTCTAGATCTGGGTTCATGAGCCCAGAAACTCTGTTTGGCTGCGGGCTATATTGGTAACATGTCACAAGGAGCAAGTACTCAGTAAATGTTGTAAAACGAATGAACACTTGAATGAATGAATGAATGAATGAATGAATGAATGAATATGGTCCATGAGTCTTGTCTTCCCCAGGCCAGGTATCCCCAGTTCCTTCTACAAGTCTCCTCTGTTGTGGTTCCTGGAACCCATGGGCCCCTCACCACTTCCTTTTGGATATCATCTGACTTGGAAATGCTCCTATTCCACCATAGAACTCAGCGATCTGCACCACAGCCCGAGGACTGTGAGTGGTGCATAAGCCACAGGAACCATAAATTCCCTCGTTTAGAATAATCTGTCTACGGTGTAGCTCAAGATCTTAATAAATGTTGACAAAGCCACTTCTGTTAAAAAAAAAATCAGAACTAAAAAAAATATCGGAGTTTTTAGGGTTTAGGGCCATGACTATAAATCCCAGCAGCACTGGGGTCCCTATTTTGACCATTCAAGACACCATGCAAGGTAGTGGAAAAGGCATAGGCCAGGAATTGAAAGACCTGGATTCTGATCGTTGCAGTAGTTCTAGCTAATGCTGGGTACCAGGCTCACTCTGGGCCAGGCGTGGTGTTACATATCTCACACGTGGATTCCCAATTCTATCCCTGTCGAAAACATAGATGCTATTTTTTAAAAGATTTTATTTATTTATTTGACAGAGAAAGAGAGAGAGAGAGAGAGAGAGAGAGAGAGATCACAAGTAGGCAGAGCAGCAGGCAGAGAGAGAGGGGAAGCAGGCTCCCCACTGAGCAGAGAGCCTGATGCGGGACTCGATCCCAGGACCCTGGGATCATGACCTGAGCCCAAGGCAGATGCTTAACCCACCAAGCCACCCAGGCGCCCCCATAGATGCTATTTTTATCCATGTTTTACAAACAGGGGGATTGAGGCTTAGGGAAGCCAAGCTACTTGCCTAAGCTTGTCTCTATCCTTTAATTGCTAAGGAATTTTGAACTGGTCACTCAGGCTCTGTGCTTCACTTTCCTTATCGGTCAAATGAAAATAATACCTACCTTGGAGTGTTATTGGGAGGATTTATTGAAAGGATGCAGTGAAAGTAACTATTAAAACCCATAGATTTGCGATACATTATTATAAAGGCTCTGACTTTCCAGCACACAGTCTGGAGACCTAGACTCCAATTTCCTCTCCTTGTCTGCTCATTCCACATTGCTGTCAGTTGAGATAACAAATGTTTTCTTCCTTTCTTGAATCCTGGCCTTTCTGTAGATTAAGAGTAATTACTCCCAAATGGATACATGAAAGTCCAATTTATGCCTAACATACATCAAGCTATCCATAAATATGCGTTTATATTTTATTTATTTTTCTTCATGAAATCTATTTCAAGTGAAAACAAACAAATCCACTTTCCCCTTTTAAATGATCTCAGCCCCAAAGGCGTCTTTTTGCATTACTCTTCCAGCAGAGGGCACTGTTTCTCTATAAAGCAGGTGATCTTTCAAACAGGATCATCAGATTTGGGAGGGGGTACAGTTTCCCAGGAACCCCAGAAATAAATGCATAGCAAAGTACTAGGAAGGAAAAATAGGAAAGATGTCATTTGCGTTTACTTCCCAAAGATAATTTTCAGTTAGTGCAGGAACACCAGTGCTTGTGTTTCTTAATATTGGGTCGATTTTCATTTAGAAATCACAATGTGATTAGAGCCTTACAGACCATTTAGCTCACAGATCACAAAGAAATAGCCTGTGAGCTAAATTCAGTCCACATTCATGTTTTCTTCCCTTGCATCATCATCATCATCATCATTATATCATTAGATTAATATTAGCTTAAGCAGGGGATTGAACATAAAGATTTCTTAGTATTTCTTTGAAAGCGAATCAGAAGCTCTCATAACCCTGAGCCCACAGGCCACCATGATGGCAACTGGCTGGAATTCAATAAATTCCACTGTTTTGGACAGGGTAGGTTTTGCTCCCTCCCTATAGTCCCCATCCAGCCTGCCTCATGGGTTTACATCAACTATCTAGACCCAAGAGTACTTGAGTTTACAACCTGCAGATTCTGGTCCAAGTTCTTCATGTTACAGATGAGGAATATGAAGCCTAGAAACAGGAAGACCCAGGCTCAAGGTCACACCACAAGGAGGCGCGAAGACCAGGCTAGATACCAGGCTTCCCAATGGGGTTTCTTCAAAATGAAGATTGGTCTTGACATTTGCTCATGCCTTGGTAGGCAGGAAGCTTCAGCCCTTGACTCCTCTCACAGGAGGCTGGTGCTCCCTAGCAGGTAGGAGGGACCACAACGAGGTTCCACACAGTGTAACATGCAAAGTGGAGGAGAGCAGAAAGAGAGAGGGGAGGCTCAGTTTTGTTTCTCAGACTCCTGGTTTCTTCTGTGGGTGGGACAGGATTTGCAGAATGGAGTCAAAAAGCCTTAGTTCCTCAAAATGTCTGGGCCTTTGTTTCCTCATCTGTAAAATGGAAGCACTATTACTTTGTGGAGGTTGCATGAAAATTATTCATTCTATGAGTAAAGTGTCTGTGATCCTTCCAACCCTTCAATTATTACCTGCCTACTAGATGGCAAATACTGAGGGCACAGCCATGCCTGGAACAGGGTGTGTGTGGGGGGGTAGCCCTCAGGAAATGGGAACAATTATTGAGGAGAAACAGGAGAGACGGGATCTCTGTTACTCAGTGCAGACTCTATGCCTTTAGCCTCAAGCCCTCCATGGCCCATCAGCTCTTTTCCCAAATCTGTGGTTCTCACCTTGGTTGAGTATTAAAATGTTCTGGATCATGACCTGAGCCACCCAGGTGTCCCAGGCAAATAATCTAAACTTACCAAACCTCAGTTTTCTTATCTGTGAAATGGAAATAATGGAATCTACACATCACGGGATTTTTGGCAGGATTACATCAATGAAATAAATACAGGAAATAATGCATGTAAATAATCTAGTGCACCATTAAGACTCCACAAAACGGGGCGCCTGGGTGGCTCAGTGGGTTAAGCCTCTGCCTTCGGCTCAGGTCATGATTTCAAGGTCCTGGGATCGAGTCCCGCATCGGGCTCTCTGCTACGTGGGGAACCTGCTTCCTCCTCTCTCTCTCTCTCTCTCTCTCTCTGCCTGCCTCTCTGCCTACTTGTGATCTCTGTCAAATAAATAAAATATTAAGAAAAAAGACTCCACAAAACCATGCATTACATTTTGTAAAAAATAAACTCTCGAAACCATGTTATTACTGTTATTACCGTTCCCATCATCTGTTCTCACTCTTTACATAGGAATAAAATGAGAACTACAAAGCCCATTGACTTGCTTAAGATCCCACAGTATATAAGTGGCAAAGCTGAGGTTTAAACCCCAGAATTCTTACTCTGAATCTGTTGCTTGCACCTTTCCTCTGGTCTCTGCTTGTCATGCTTGGTTGAGGCAATCCCAAAATTCTCCTGCAGTCGGGAGAAGTGCCTGGGGGATTCTTCCATAAAGGTTTGGGAGCAAACCAGGTAAAAAGGAGGAGCTGAGCCTGAGGCATGCATGTGATTGAGAGTAACTGTGAAGGGCAAGGAGCCCTTCAGTAGGACGCTTACTAGGTTTGCAAATAACAAAGGATGGGAGGACCACAGACTATCAGGGTTCAAAGAACCCTTTAGAGATCAAATAACCCAACCCCATCCCATGTTGAAATTCCTAGTTGCTCACCCCTTGAGACAGGGGCTTCCTACTTTCCAGAGCGGGGCCGTTTTAATTCTTAAAGTGTTCTACCATTTGTTGAGACAACTCTTGCCTCTCTTGAACTTCCATCGATTATTTTAAAACTCATTCTTTTGCTGCATGGCAGACCACCCTTTAGAAAGATGGTGATGACAGCTCATTCACCTGAGTCTTCTGCTCACCTCTAAGCTCCCCTCCCCCAGCTTTCCCAACTGATCCTCTAACAGTTCCAGTTCTTTCCAGTACCACTACCATCCTGACACCTCTTTTTTTTTTTTAAGATTTTATTTATTTGAGAGAGAGAGAGAGAGAGAGCAGCACAAAGGGGGCGGGAGAAGGAGAAGCAGACTCCCCACTGAACCAGGGAGCCCAATGCAGGGCTCAATCCCAGGACCCTGGGATCATGACCTGAGCCGAAGGCAGACACTTAACCGACTGAGCCACCCAGGGGCCCCCTGGTCCCTCTTTTGACATAGGGAGACAGAAGTGGAATCAACACCCAGTGTATGATTATCTAACAGGCAGAGCTGTTCAGCAATGGATCAGTGGTTGATATGCAACATTATTGCTTTATGTAAATTAGACCTTAAAAATCACTGGGTGAGGGGGAAACAATCACCTTATGGGGTGGGCATCTATTGTTTGTTTGTCCAGCATCCCTACCACCTCTTATGGGACTGGGATTAAAATTCACTTGGGTGAATGATCAAAGTCCTCCAGGTACAGTCTGGCTAGGACAGTTAGCAAGGTGCCCCACTTCCCTCTAGCTGAAGCAGAAATACGGCCCTCTCTGGGTTGACCAGAATTTCCCTTCCTAATTGAGAATGTGAGTGGCTAGAGCCACTGGTTGTCACAGGGGCTATTGGACAAGCTAGTGTGTAGTTCCTGCAAAACCCCTGGAGTAGCTTGCTTCCTCTTCCTGTCTTACTAAACCCATTTCCCCACTTTCCTTTTGAAATTTTGAATTCCCTTGTATTTTCCAGAAAACTTCTTCTTGGCATAGATTACCTAGGTGTAGTTTCTGTTGCTTACATGTAAAGACCCCTGGTTTACGTGGTAATAGAATAGCGGGACAAATAATACTATGGAATACTCATTAAAAAGTCTCAAAACATAGATAAAGAGAAAAATAAAGATAGCATTTACTTTATATTATTATACTTTCTGTACATGCTGTATTTATTCTATATCGTATATGTGTATGACAAATATTTTTTATTTTAATTTTTTTTAATTAAGTTTTTATGGTAGGATAACATGTGCCCACTGTGGAAAATTGGGGAAAAAAAAACAACAGAAAGTCGCACGTTACATATTACCTATATAAAATCATTTTTTGGCTGCCAAAAGTGTGAGTCTATGCCTGAGGGCAGAACTTAGGCCATCCCACACCAGCCTGATTTCTTGGTTACCTTTGGGTGTGTTTTTATTTCACTGGGAATGTGGGCCAGTGCTTATTTTCACAGCCAAATTAATTAATGAGAAAATCCTCAGACTTTCCATCTATCATTTCCAAACACCCACTTTTGATGACTCAGTTGCCATTTGAACAATATAGGATAATTTTCAAATTAATTAAAGCGAGACAACAATACGGCCCATTTCTTACTCAAGTATCTCCAAGGGATTCTGACTTCATTAATCTTGGGACTAGCACTCTCAAACAGAGGAAGGACATTAATCATGTCTCTCTGGTGGGGGAGGGGCAGGACCCAGAGAGTGAGCGGCTTGTGGGTATAGGGAAATGCTAGGGTAATTGGGACTCTCTCCAGCTTGGAGTCTTTCTCCTTTTTTTTTTTTTCTTCTTCTCCACCAGACAATCAATCAGCAATATCTATATATTTAGTGGATAGCTATTATGTGCTAATTGTTTTGCCAGTACATAGGAGAATGTGAAACACAGATGACGGTGGGATCTAGTTCCCACCCCTCTCAACCCAAGGACCAAGAAGAGACAGATGTGTAAAGTGCAGTGAGATAAGACCATGGTGTCCATTAAGTGTAAAGCAGCTGCTGTTTCTTTTCTGAATATGGTGTAAAATCAAGTTTCTTAGCATTTGTACCTTTTCTCTACTTCTGTAAGTATTTTTAGGATATGCTAGGCACCAGGCACACTGCTGGGGTAGAACCACTAGCCAAGCTCTCATCCACATGCTATCCCTTCTCTCAAGTGCTCACAACTACCCCATGAAGGAGGCACTTCCATTTTCATCCTGCAGGTAAGGCCATGGAGGTGGCCCAGCAGGGGAGCCCTCTCCCTCTGTGCATGCTCTCCCTATGTGTTTCCATGTCCTAAGCTCCAGCATGCTCAGGTGTTCTGCACCTCTTTCTTAGGCCAGCTCTGTCTCCCTCTCCTGAACTCTGAGGGTCATACCCAAGTCCCAGCAGGCGTCTCCACCTAGAGGTCCTGCAGGCGGGGGGAACTCACTATGCCTCAGAGCAAAGCTGTCTCATTTCATCCCCCAAACCTGTTCTGCCTCTTTCCTTTCTAAGTCCCAACAAACGGTGTGTCTACTAACACCCTGGCAGGAGTTCTAAGAGTCAGCCTAGATGCCCCCCTCTCCTGCATGCCCTTCTCTGGTTCAATCAACCATAATTGCTACTTCTTTCAACTATTTCAAAATCTTCGCTGTCTCCATCTCCATTACTATGGTTCAGGCATTCCCCTTTATCTGCTCCTTACTAGCCAGCCAGCCTGTCTCTTCTTCTCCAAGCCCCACCCCTCTTGATCCCATCTCCCATGCTTCAGCCAACAGGATTTTCATAAATGCATATGGTCATGCTATTCACCTCCTTAAAAATCATTCAATGGCTCTCCAGTGCCTGGACTACAGAAGCCAAACTTCTATGCATATCATAAAGGTCTCTCAGAATCTGTTTTCGGTCCACCTCCCACCTTCTTGACTTGTTCCCTCCCTTCATCACCTAACAAACTTCCATCCATCTGTCAAGATGTAGCTCAGATACTATCTCTACTACAGGAAGATTTCCCTGACCCGTGAGATGGAAAAAAAATCTTGGGGAGGAGGAAAATGAGATTAGGTATTTATGTTTCTGACACACTCCCTGTATGGTCATCCCAGCTATGACTTTCAACTGTCCATCAGTTCACCTTTCAAAGTGATGGTCCCCAGACAACTCTTCCCTTACAGGTTCCTATAGCCAATATCCTTCCCTATTGTTTTGGACCTGGGTTGGTAACAGCCCCACTACGGCTAATCTTGGGTTCCTACATAGTCCCTGTGAGTCCCCAACATCCTTCCACATCCCTGCACACTAAGGACCCATTTGTAAATAAAACTCTCCTTGAATTACCCTACTTTGGGCATCCCACCTGTTTCCCATGGCAGCCCTGTCTGATCCACCAATATTCTGCAAATTTCAGAATCACGTTTCCCTCTGTTCTCATTTCCAACTATATTATCTTCACTTTTTTTTAAAATTATCTTCACTTCTGATTGATCTCTTATTGGACTTGGTTTGTAACTCTTTGGCTTAATGCTGGGGGCAAAACAGCTTTTCTATCCTATTTGTCGAGAGAAGGAAAAGACTATATAAGTTCCCAACTTTTATTTCCAATATATAGAACTTATCACAGGAATAGCAACAAACCATGTGTCTCTCTCTCTCTGTTAGACTGTGAGCTCCTTCCCCAAGGCATAACTCTGTGTCAGAATATAGTAGACACTCAGTAAGTAGTTAATGAATAAGCCTCTAGCAGGCTTATTCCACGAATTCGTGGAATACATGAATGGGATAAGAATTGGTGCCCCAAATTTGAGAGCCTGAGGGGCTGCTCTTGTTAATAAGTGAGACCCCTTTCCTCTTTTGTCCCCATGCCAGGGTACTGGAGTGTTACCTTGCCAGACCTGGGAATTTCCTGAAAGGAGTTAAAAACATCTCTTGTACCCAGAGCACCTCAGGACCGCGTACTCGGAGAAGGCATGCTTGAACCGCTAGCCAAACCCTCGGCCCCATCTTCTCTCCCACCCCCCTCATTGTACCCTTCAGATCCGAGGACTCTGCAGGAAACCAATTTGCTGTTAATCACAAGGGAGTTTTATTTACTTTGTTGAAAGAATTGAAAAGCAGTCATTTTTATTAGTGCCACAGCTGGTTCTCCCATCATGGAAGAAATACAATTACCCGTCTTCCTATGGCTGAATGCAGACAGCTACAACCTCATTATTCATTCTGGTAGGAAGCAGGCCTTTATAATGAGCAGGGGGAAAAAATGCCCTGACCCCTCATTTATAAAGGGAACAAATCTTGGTTTCTGGAGTGATATCGCCACTGCCACCATAGAAAGAAAGGTTTATTTATTTATTGGTTACATAATAGGAAGCAATAGCCTTAGAGGCCTAGTTGTGGGGGAGGGGAAAGAGCGTAGGCTCTGGCTTCCAGCCAGCTGGGGTTGGAACCCTGGACCTGTGTCTTGCCAGCTCTGGAGAGAGGGCCTGGTAATTCTCCTGAGCCTCTTTTTTCTTACCTGTAAATTAGAAATACAGGTCTTCCCTGCTTTTCCAAAGTGTGTGTTATGCCACCTTTTCTTCATGAAAGACCTACATTGGTGCTTGTTTTTGCTCACCGGAAGAAACCTCAAGAGGCACTGAACATAGTCAATCAATTGATCAACCAATCTTAAAAAAGAAAAAAAGGGGCGCCTGGGTGGCTCAGTGGGTTAAAGCCTCTGCCTTCAGCTCAGGTCATGATCCCAGGGTCCTGGAATCGAGCCCCTGCATTGGGCTCTCTGCTCAGCAGAAAGCCTGCTTCTCCCTCTCTCTTGCCTGCCTCTCTGCCTACTTGTGATCTCTCTCTGTGTCAAATAAATAAATAAAATCTTAAAAAAAAAAAAAAAGAAAAAAAGGCAAAAAGCAGACAGAGCCTTCAGCATGGGTCTTGCAGGAGCACCTCCTCCAGCACCACCAAGCGCCTCCCCTGGGAACTCCACTCAGGACCGCAGCAGCCAGCCGCCAGAGCGCGTTGAACTGTGCACCCGGGAGCACGATCAGCTGCGGGAACCTGCAATAATAGAACAGCTGCCCAGGGTGGGCGGACCCGGCCCTGGCCTCCCTCTCCTGCTGCATCTCCTACCCCACAAAGCCCGCATCTCCGCTGCAGTCACACTGACCTGTGACCAGTTCCCCAGAACGTGCCATCCTTCCCCGTGCTTCTCTGACTTGACACGTGCGTCCTCTCCGCCTGAGTCACATGCCCTCACTTCCCTTGTTCCTCTGGCAAACTTCTTTCCTTAAAAGTGATGGTTCCTCTGTGAAGCCTGTGCCTCGGTTCCTCCCCTAGACAGACACAGCGTCCTCCTCCAGAAGACGTTGCCGCACGCCGCGATGGACCCGTCTCTCTCAGTGTTTGTTCCAAGTCCCCATCTGTAAGCTCCTTGAAGAGCAAGAACCATGGGCTTCCACTCCTGGGTGCCCGGAGCTGGCGCAGGGCCCGGCAGAACTCAGGGCCCATGAATGACTGACTGAACACAGGAAGACTTAAGTATAGCACTTTTCACTTTGCCTGGATACGGCAGACACTGCTGATGGGTTACATTTATACCATGTTGGACCTTCCCCACTTTCCCGCTTCCACCATAGAGACACCCCGGCCATTAGGGAATGGGGGAGAGCCCTGTCACCCAGTTTTACCCAAAGAGAAATTGGAGGAGGTCTTCGGGGGGTACTTGTTACTTGCTCTTCGACATTCTAACAAGATCTTGGGACAGAGTATTCAACTCTCAAAGCTCTAAATTTGCCTTCCCGTAGCCTCATCACATGACGTGTGAGCAAAAGACGGCCTTTGGAATCAGACAAGCAAGTTTGATCTGCAGGGCTCTGTATCCCACAACCAGTGCGACCCCAGGGCTCCAGACACTGACCTGGGAGGCAGACAGCCGGG
>PISX010007385.1:0-13544 GCA_004024625.1 Mellivora capensis
TGGGAGGGAGACAAACCATAAGTGACTCTTAATCTCACAAAACAAACTGAGGGTTGCTGGGGGGAGGGAGTCGGGAAAGGTGGGTGGGGTAATGGACATTGGGGAGGGTATGTGCTATGGTTAGTGCTGTGAAGTGTGTAAACCTGGCGATTCACAGACATGTACCCCTGGGGATAAAAATTTGTTTATAAAAAAAAAACGTTCAAATAAGCTAATAGCATTTGAAAAGGTTAATCATATGGACTGTGCTAATACCACAGAATATAACTCATATATTATTTTAGTTCATTTTTAAAGAACCAAACAGGAATAAAAAAGACTGACATTCCTCATAGGTTATCATATCTTCTTCTATCCTCATTGATACTGATGTATCTATTGTCTTATGCCTGAACATAATATGCTTCTTATTAATCTTTTCCATTACCACATTTAATTCACCCCATACTATGTTCAATTAGTCTTTGTAGGACACCGTTTTATCAAGTAAGTATCCTTCTTAAACCTGTGGTATCAGTTTGTTTGGAGGACAGAGGAGATGACAATCTGATTCCAGGTTCTTCCTGTTTCTACTTCATGAGTAGTTATAGCCATATAGCTATATTGATTTCCCAGAATACTCTGAGCATTTTGAGCTTTGCCTTTGTTTGTAGTATTATCCTACCTGTCTCCCAATGGATTCTATACATCTCCCACAGTCTTGTTAAGAGTCTCGCTTTTGAAGCCTTTCCTCCAATTGTCTGCTGTGATTTCTTTATTCTACTACTCATTTTACACTTCAGTATTGCTATTAGTTAAGTGTGTCCATATTGATATCTTATTCCCACTACACCACACTAGTTAGAAAGGAGATATCCAACTGCATTATCATGGCAATCCACAGGGAAGCAGTATCTCTCTTTGCTAGCTCTCTGCTTATTATGTATAGATTTAAAGAGGCCAATCCTGAAGGCCAGTGAGTTCCTCAGAAGATGATTATTTTAGAGAATTACTTAATTCTTTTCCCTTTTGAATAGATAGATATGGATAATAATGTTCTTTCCTTATTTAAGGGTATATATGAATACAAAAGAATTATAGCCCCAATCAAGATAAAAAGATAGGGGCACCTGGGTGGTTCGGTGGGTTAAGCCGCTGCCTGCAGCTCAGGTCATGATCCCAGGATCCTGGGATCGAGCCCCACATTGGGCTCTCTTCTCAGCAGGGAGCCTGCTTCCCCCTCTCTCTCTGCCTGCCTCTCTGCCTACTTGTTATCTCTATCTATTAAATAAATAAAAATCTTAAAAAAAGATAAAAAGATAATTTCTTTTTATTTAATAGTACGAGTATTTCAGCTTGCATATGGATATGACGCACTTGTCTCAGACTATAGGTTCAAGTCTTTAGAAACTTGAAAATAAATTTCTCCACAGGTATACATTAGGTAATGTGGTGGCTACTATGCTATGTTACCAAGATCCTCAGTCAAGAATAAACGACTGATTCCCCAAGATGCTGAGGGTCCTGTGCACACACAGCCCACAGCTATCAGCCTTCTTTGAGGCTTCCTCGTGGAAGAGAACAACCTTGTCCAAAGACATACCTCTTTCTTAGATGGTCTGCATCCAATAAATGATTGTCCCAGGAGTATTGGCCTTCTTTTTTTTTTTTCCAGATGTGAGTAGCTCTGAGGGATAATTTTATCTTTAGATCTTCCTAAAGTTAGCTGAGATATTCTATCCAGGTAGCACTGAAGCTTCACTTCTCCCTCTACTCATTTTTGCTTGATTCATTTCCCATCTGCATTTGAGAATCCTGAGAACACTCTCTTAAAAAAAAAAAAAACTGCCTGTCTGCTAATAATCTTCATCTCAGAATCTACCTATTTCAAATTGAGTTTTCAGAAAGCAGGAAAAGTAAACACAACGAACACTGTGATGTCTCCATTTTGCTTAAGTTATTACCTTCTCTTACATAAAATAAACCCTTTAATCCTGTGGAGTAGGACACAGTGGGATAAAAGGACAGACTAAGCTGAATATAAACCTTGATATGCAGTCTAATCTGGAGACCATTAGACTAAAGCCTGCAAGATCCAAATAGGTTAGTGCTCACTATGTATCTGTATCATAGTAGTAATATCCATGTTTTTCCCACCTTCCCTATTTGATAATTGCTAAGGAAGAACTATGCCCATTTTACATTGAACTTAGACATTTGTAAAGTATCTGGATTTTTTTTTTTAGGGAATTTATATGCCAAAGGTTAGAGATATGTCTACTTAGAGGAAGTCTGAATGGCAGAGAAAAATAGGTCAATCATGCTCCCAGAAATTGATTGTACCAGCAGGCTGTGCGCTTGGGAGAGTAAGAGCAGTATAGTAATATTTGAAAGCATGCCCACAGAGTGGGGGCCATGAGTTTAGATGGGGTTGAGTGCATTCTCTACTTCCCTAACTGTACCATTGTGGGTGGTAAAGAGAAGAACTGATCCTTTGTACTTTTGTATGGATGAATGGTTGAATTTGCTCAAAGCTCTTTAAAAGGTCCCAGCAGGCATGTACAAAACAGAAAAGGAACATGTCAGACCGAACCTTACCTGTACATTGATCCCAAACTAGTCTTCTGAGGCTCTTGAGGGAGATGAGCTCAGGGATGAAACTCTTTCCCCACCCTTAACAAAACCTTACTTAGGTGAACAGAGTTGAAAATAAATAAAATCTTATATTAGTACTAGCAGGTAAAGAAGGATACCACAGCACCTAGTGCATTTCTTAAAGTTGTTGACAGTATGTAACCATTGGGGTGAGACAGAAGTCAAGAGTGGGGGCGCCTGGGTGGCTCAGTGGGTTAAAGCCTCTGCTTTCTGCTCGGGTCATGATCCCAGGGTCCTGGGATCGAGCCCCGCATCGGGCTCTCTGCTCAGCAGGGAGCCTGCTTCCTCCTTTCTCTCTCTCTGCCTGCTTCTCTACCTACTTGTGATTTCTGTCTGTCAAATAAATAAATAAAATCTTAAAAAAAAAGTCAAGAGTGGCCACTGACTTGGTACTGTGGGTTAAAAGCAATGGCTACTTAGGGATAGGGGAGCTCAGTCTTTTAAGTCTAAACCAGTGATGCTTCTTCCTGATGGAAAGGTATTAGGAAGGTGGCAAGCTGTGTTTATCACCTTAGAGTTCAACAAAATTGGACTGAGAAAGCCAGTCACTTCTGGCACAGCAACTTCAGTGAAAGCCACACAGTCCAAGCCAGTTTATATATGCACTCCCCATAGGCTGAAGTGCTAATGGAAATGTAAACCGAAAAAAAAAAATGTTGAGAAGCTCTAAAATCCTGGAACATGTAAGGGCTTGGTTCTATTTCCTCTAAGATGACTCAGGTGAACTATTATGCAAAATTAGACTTTTCTATGTCTCTCTTAGCCTTTAAACTCTTTCTATAAGAACTATTGTCATCAGATAGTTTACCATTTCTTACTGATTAAGGAATTAGCTAGCAGGGAGAAGTTAAAAATCAGATTCAGTGAAAGTAAGGACATGTGGGAAGAGGTATTCCCTAAAACACATTAAAAAATCAATTTTAAATGTCTTGTCTCAGTGACAAATTAGAATTATGAAACCCATAGAGCCTAAATATTTAGGTTACACAGTAACCCAAGGTTAAAGACTATTCTGGGGTAAGAACTTATCTTAAATGTTTAAGAAAAAAGCCTGTTTGCTACCTAAATTATTAAATGTTGAGTGATTTTTTAAAAATGTACTAGTTTGATAATAAGACATCCTACATCATTCAGAAAGACTCAAATCAATAAAGGACTATGCAAGGTGGTGAAGTATGACTCTCTAGATGAGATTAAATCCTTGTATGCCAACTGTGCTCCATACATCATTTAATATCACTCCTATCTCTCATTCTTGTAATTAGTAATTGTTCCTTATTTTTTCCTGTTAAGCAGTACAAACCATTGAGTCAGGGACTATATAATAACTTTCTAGAGTCTAGAACATAGATGGCATACACCTTGGGCCAGTTTTGAACATTTTTCCTATGATTATTATTATTCAAGTTTACACTTAAGAGAATATAACTTTTTGAAACACTCAGAAAGGAAAAGGAAGATGATATATAAAATGGCTGCATTTATGAAAGAAGGAAATGAAGCTGTAATTTTAAAAAGTCATTTGAAGTAATAAGAATAGAATGAACATTGAAGGCCATTACTTTAAAAAATTTTTTTTATTTGTTAGAGAAAGTACAAACTAGGGGAGCAGCAGGGAGAGGGAGAAGCAGACTCCCTAAGGCTCCCCGATGAGTAGGGAGCTGGATGCGGGGCTTTATCCCAAGAGCCTGGGATCACGAGCTGAAGGCAGACACTTAACCGACTGAGCCACCCAGGCACCCCCAAAGGCCATTAGTCTTAAGAAAGTTACTTAGATTACGGATGAAGAGAACAAAGAGAACCCATCTTAAGTTGGAGATTAATGTGGCTCAAATCTTAAGATAGTGTCATCTTATAAAGACACATCTAGGGACGCCTGGGTGGCTCAGTTGGTTAAGCGACTGCCTTCAGCTCAGGTCATGATCCCAGTGTCCTGGGATCGAGTCCTACATTAGGCTCCTTGCTTGGCCGGGAGCCTGCTTCTCCCTCTGCCTCTGCCTGCCACTCTGCCTGTGCTCGCTTGCTCTCCCTCTCTCTCTGACAAAATAAATTAAAAAAAAAAAAAAGACACATCTAGATCCAAAAGTAATGAGAAGAAGTTCCATTCTTTATAATTAACTCTTCTCATGGAAGACCTTATATGGAAAGCCATGGCCCAAGTAACAGTTGTTGAAATGTGCTGCCCATCTTTCTGACACCTTTCCATACCTCCACAATGAATATACTCTTCTATTCATTGCCAAGGGCTTTTATCCCTTGTCCCATTCTTGGTCTTTGATCCTTCCTTCTTGGCGAAAAGGCTCATTTCATCCCCATAAAGAAACAATAAACCTTTCTATAAACGTCCCCTTGTCTTTCCCTTTAGGCAAGAACATTTATAGGATTCTTCTTATGGGTGGGACCCCCCCCCCAAAGGAAGTCTTATTCCCAGGCTGTTAATTTTTATATTGTCATAGATTGAAGTGGGTCTGTTTGCTTATTACTTCTGTTTCCTTTCTATGGTATCTTCCTGAACATCTGTTATAGCCCCCATCTCTATATTTCACCCATAATATCCTCTCTGATCATTTATCTGTCATGTAACTAAGAAGTGGGTAGTTAAGAATCAGGCAAGGATATTCTGTCAGTCTATAAATCCTTTCAATACTCTTGCTCCTGTGGTGCTCTCTCCTGGATTTCTATAGCTTATTGGCACATGGTTTGCAGCTAGGCATGGAATGCAGCAGCTTTTATATCCAATTCCAGCAGAGAATGATCAGGACCTTTAGAAGAGCTGTTATGGATGCCTAAGCAGGCAATTCGGCTAAGCTGAAAAGAAAATCTGTAGGTCTATACTCCTATCCCCAACAAAGAATAAATGTCTTGGAGCTGAGGGAAAGAGGCATGTCACAGGGTGACTATTTTGCTTCAGAATCTGCCACCAGAAACATCTCTGACCACTGCAGAATCAGGCCACGGAAGACTCTAGAAATCTAAATTCCTAGACCTTGTAGCTTGCAAAAACACTCTATGGGCAGCACTGATGGGTCTGCTGTATATGGAGAGTGAGTCTCTCCAGGTGTCCACAGAGTTTATGGCTTTAAACATGGATCAATCATGTTATATAGTCTTCTGAAAGAGTACAGAGGGTCAAACTGGACTGTTGGCTTTATGCTAGTAGTCTTGAATAAAGAGTTTTCTCCCTTTTGGGCCAGCACTGGAATGAAAACATGGTTAATTTGTCCCATGACAGCTTCTTATTCAACTGGATTAGACAAATGAGGAATCCATGACTCTTATTATTATTGCTATTACCAGGCAAAGACTAGTCTGAAATTTGGCCCTACTCCCTTTCATTCTTCCTGCGTGTTCAGTTTCAAGGGGTCCAGGTTTTATAAGAAGTTGAATTTTCAGTGAAATCACTACTCATTTGGACCTTTGAATATTAAGTCATACTCTGTATATTTCAGTGTTTTATTGGAGACTGACTTCTTCAGTGCTGCCCAAATGTTAGAACACTTAATGAAATGGATTCTCAAACATGGCTTTGAAAGCAGTTTTTTTTCAAACACCGGGCAACCTACTATAGCAAAAACTCATAGGCCTTTGAGTCAAGCCAGGCCCAGGTTCTGATCTTGGTCTCTACAACAATCTAGACCTTGATAAAAGAAGCAAGTTTTAGGACCCTAACTAAAAGAGAGAGAGAGAGAGAGAGAGAGAGAGAGAGAGAGAGAGAGAGAGAGATGCCAAAAAGTAAAAGCAATGGGGGTGGCACCTAGGAATTACCATCTATTAGTGCCCAGTCCATGATTCCGCCTTCTTAGCCCATGTCTTATGACACTACAGTTCCAATTGTCATTTGAAGTGCACAGGAGATACCTCCCACTGACCAAACAATTCACTGACCAATGTCCAATTCCCTAAACTTAGTACAAACAAGTTCCTGGTATGTCTCTGTGAGATGCTACCTCCAGATCCTGTACAACTGTATCACAGTTGACAGGACTGCATTGGTTCAGATCAGTTATTACTACTTCTAAGTGCCACTCCAAGTATGAAATGTACTTCTCTGTTACATACCTCCCCTACTTAAAAAGGGCTATATGTTCTATTGGCACATTAGAAGAGACTAAGGCTAGGATGTTTACTTCAAGATGTCTGAAATATTCCTACCTGTAGAGGGCTTCGCATTAACTATCTCAAAATGTACTTTACCATTCAATTATATTGCTTTCTGACTTGGCAAAGAAAATCCAATATGGTAAGAGTGAGGCTTGGAGCCTCTTTCCTTAAAAGAGTGAGCCAGTTGAATGAAGTCACCAGTGCTTGATTATCTCTCTGGGTGTCCCAGGCTGGTTATGGTAGGGAAAGCAGCTAGGCCATAGCTTATTCCCTTGCTCTTTTAGTTTGTATGTATGAGCTCCCTAGGGGACCAAGGAGTGATTTATGAAAAACTATAGGAGGCTTACTGCGCTGAGAAGAGAGATTTTGACATAGTCTGGCATGGTGTGCCAGAATGAGTAAGACAACTTCATTTCCTATGTTTGATTACTGATGATCCATCTAGTTCTTCTTGAGTCTCAGAAGAAATACCCAAGCATGGCCATCCCCTTAAAATTTAGTCAGTGTGGTATTACTAGAGCACAGAGAAAGCTTTTCCTGGGAGAGGAACCACCTTTCTGGATTTCTGCTGTATTAAAAAAGTTTTCTTGAAGTATAGTTGATGTACAATAAACATATTTAATTTACTTAATACATTTTGACATATGCATATACCTGTGAAACTGTCAGCATAATAATGACAGTAATGAACATATCTGTCACTGCCAAAAGTTTTTCTCCTGCCACTTTTTAACTTCTCCCTCCAGCTGACTTTGTCTCTATATATTCCTTGGCATTTTCTAGAATGGAATCATACGGTATGTGCTCTAAAAACATATGGCCTATGTCATTTAGCATATTCCCATTCATCCATATTGTTAAATCAATAGTTTCCCATCCCATTCCCATTCATCCATATTGTTAAATCAATAGTTTATTCCTTTACATTGCTGAACAGTTCCTCTATATGGATATACCACAGTTTGTTTACCCACTCATCTCTTGATGGATATTTGGGTTGCTTCCAGGGTTTGGCTATTACAAATAAAGCTAATTAGGAACATTTGTCAATAAGTTTTTGTATGGATATACATTTTCACTTATCTTGCATGAATATCTGGGTATGGAATAGCTACATTACATAGTAAGTATATGTTTTATTTATGAAGCTGCCAAACTGTTTACAGATGTGTTTGTTCAATTTTACCTTCCCATGGAAGTGTATGAGAGAGAAATTCATTCCATATATTCATCAACATTTGATATGGGTCAGGACTAAGAGGGCAAAAGTAAGCTGCACCAGCACCCCTCCTGCTTGGACTCAGTTCCAAATGTACCATTTCCCATCTTAAAAGGTTGGACAAGCAAAGTGGCAATCACTGTGACTTAATGGCCATTCCATTTCTATCAGGCTGTAGTAACACACCAAAAACTGTTTCTCAAAGGCATATCATTCTTCTTTGCAGATGATATGGCCTTGCTTCAGAACCCTGTGGGCTTTCCAGAAAATCTACAATGAAACATTTCTCACCATTGACACCATCAGGTCTGCTAAATCATCTGACTGAAGAAGTAAAACTGTTTGTATCATAGTCTGGAACTGCCAAAGTGTACTTTTCTGCTCTAGGCTCCACTTAAATATGGCAGCGTTTTGTGTCACCCAATTTATGGGCCAGGCCAGTATCTCAGATGAGGGATTTGCTATCCCTCAAACACAAAAAAGGCTGACCAGGCCTTGTGCTTCCTTCTTTGTGGCAAGGCATGCAAGATGCAGAAATCTGTACTCTACTTTGGAGGTTTCCAGGCACATTCCTGTTCACTAGATCTCTAGAAGCTTTGTTAAAATTATAGATTCTTGACTCTTGGAAGCATTCCTCTCTTGCCTTCCAGAGAACATGGTTCTTACGAAAACCTCCCAGGGGCACCTGGGTGGCTCAGTAGTTAAGCGCCTGCCTTTGGCTCAGGTCATGATCCTAGAGTCCTGGTATCAAGCCCCAAGTTAGGCTTCCTGCTCAGTGGGAAGCCTGCTTTTCCCTCTCTAGTTCCCCATGCTTATATTCCTCTCTTGTTGTCTCTGTCAAATAAATAAATAAAATCTTAAGAAAAAAACAAAAAACCTTCCATATAGTAGCCACCTTATACACATCCTGCCTCATCAGCATGTTTTCATGGATATAATGGATTAATATCATATTCTGTCCATATTCCAAGATGGACATGGTCCAGATCTTTTCTATGTTATGACAGCAAGGAAGACTTATGCATGGTTTAAAAATGCATTTACTCATCCTTTCTACATGAATAAAAATTTCCCCAGGGCTATTTTTCATATTCTTTCCTAAATTAGATAGAAAAAAAATAGATCTACCTAATCAATGGCTGTATACAACTTACTCATTAATCTGCTCTTATGAAGATAACTACCTCCAGCACAGCAACCACAGTTATGGTTTCTACTTGGCTGAGTTTGCAGCAGTATACAGTCATTTTTAGGATTCATCTTTGCCATAATATAATGAGGCACCCCCATAATCTACCATGGTGACTCAGGCATTTCTACTTTGTTCCGCATGGGTTATCATTTTCTCTAAGCTTCTAAGTGCTGCTTTAGCAGTGAGTTTGCCCTATCCTCTAGGATGGAGAGCAGGAAGAATGTTAAATCGCATGTATCCAAATCAATGAATTATTGCTTTTTTAGTGGTATATCTCATTCCTCTTGATCAAGAACCATCAAAATCCAATACCACACATACTTCCTTCATCAGCATATGCTGACTACTACTTAAAGTTTCCTGTAGTTATAATCCCTTTCTTCCCTGTTGCCCATACATCCCTAGTCTTCTTAAAATGAGACAACCCAAATTATATGCCTGACAGAAGTTTCTGATGAGAGCTGCTGCCACCTTGTGTTTGAGAATAATATACAGTACCTTCCCAAGAGTGGAGATGGGGGTGGGACTAGTTCTAAAAAAGGAGTATTACAGTAGCTCTCGAAGCTCTAAGGGTATAGGGAAGTCTGCAAACCACAATTTATAGGGAGTATCCACTTAGGTATACCTAACCCATGTCAACTTCTTAGGTTTTCCCGACCAGGGCCATAATCTTAATAGAACTGCCTTGGGTGCCTGGGTGGCTCAGTTGGTTAAGTGTCTGCATTTGGCTCAGGTCATGATCCCAGCAACCTGAATCAAGTCTCACTTAGGGCTCCCTGCTCCATGGGGAGCCTGCTTCTCCCTCTGCCTCTCTCTGTCTCTCATGAAGAAATATATAAAATCTTTAAAAAATAGACCTTCCTTGTCTGAGGATTCAACTATCTTTGAAGTTCAGCAACTTTAATTTTGTCTATTCCTTGGTTGTGTCCACTCTGCGACTACAGGAGATAAGAGCCTCTTTGAAAACTATAAGAGGGACCTTTTTGCACTCATGTTTAGTCTTTAACTGTTTGTTAATCACGTTTATTTTCTCATTTCTCCGTAGCGTATCAAGTCATCTTTGAAGATTTATATAGCCAATTCCAAAAGTATGAGAGAACAATGCATACAGGGAAAGAAGCCAGAGTCACAGCACCAACAAGGATGTTCCACCAACCATGATATTGTTCCACATGATGACTGGTAAAAATCTTTAGTAATGGGGCTGCCAACTCATGTCATGGATTATTCATGCCCCACATTCCACTCAATATGACCTCATCCTTACCGGTCTGGTAAGTGCTCTATTCTCAAAATCTCATTTTTTTCTCTCCTGCTTTCTCAAACTACTCCTGTTACCAACTGTATAGGTTTTGGTTCTTTGGGAAGCATATGCTAAGAAGTTAGAAGTACAAGAAAGTTACTGTGAAAGATGAAGGGGAGAAGAGAAGTAGTCAGAGAAAGACTTCATATCATGATTAAAGTCTCATGCCTGTGAAAGGAAAAGATGAATTAAAAAAGAATGAGGAAGAGCTTCAAACTATGATGCAGCTCTGAGAATGCTCTGGAGCTTCTGACTGGGCTGGCAAAGATGTGATTGCCCATTGAAAGGTTCCCTCATCATTTGTGACAGGATGGATGGACCTAGAGGGTATTAGGCTAAGTGAAATAAGTCAGACAGAAAAAGACAAGTACCATATGATTTGACTTATATGTAGAATCTAAAAAAACAAAACAAAACAAAGAAAGAAACAAAGACTCCTAAATGTGGAGAATAACTACTGGTTATCAGAGGGGAGGTGGGTGGAGGTAGATGGGTGAAATAGATAAAGGGGATTAAGAGGTACAACTTTCCAGTCAGAAATAAGTCCTGGAGATGAGAAGTACAGCATTGGGACTATTGTAATAACATTGTATGGTGACAGACAGTGACTACACCTTTTCATGGTAAGTCCTGAGTAATGTATAGAATTGTTGAATCAGTATGTTATACGCCGGAAACTAATATAACATTGTATGTTAATTATACTACTTCAATAAAAGAATAGCACACTCAGAAAATAAAATCATTCATGTTTAAGAAACAGTCCCCGCTGGGAGGAAATGTCTTGGATTTAGTACAATTGCCATGCTCAGCCATTGGCTCAAAGCTATTCAGGAAGAGTGGGAATATTCCAGGCGATCCTAAAGGAACCCCTTGCAACTGATGCAAATTCTTTGTTGGAGGGAAGTTAGAATGAACATCCATACTACCATATGCCCTGATGTACCAAACAGTATCAAATCCTAGTGAAATAATGCTACCAGAGGAGACAGAGGACAATTTAAGTGTTATTATTTTTAATCCAGAAAACTTTTAAGAGCAACAAAGACTCTCCCTAGAATTTAAATGGATGATTTTCTATCTACACTCTTAAGTAGATGAGGGAATGAAATGGTTACTGATTTTCTGGGCCATTAACTTGATTCTCAAATAAAAGAAAAATTTAAAAGCACATAATAAAATATAAAGAAACCAGATATCATGAGGGAAAAAAGAGACTTGGAAGATAGCTCTAGGAAACATTAAGAGAAGTTCCAGTTGGAGGCAGATATATATGTATCACTGATATGGAAGAACAACAGTAATTTAAATAGGATAAATTTTCCGTGAAACCAAGACTAAGAGGAGTTTGAAATTTGAAAGTACTCAATAATTTCTAGGATGGATTAATGGGAAAAGATCTATTTAGTCATATCTTAATAAAACTTTTCTGAACCCCAACAACAAGAGCTCAAAAGGTTCCAAATAGAAAAACAATGAACAAAGAAAAACAAGTAACAATGTTTCAGATAGGATATCACTTTTGCTTAGCTTCTAGACTGACTGAACAATATCTTTGCTCCATAGAGGACTGTTGGATTCCAGTCATTTTATCTTGGAGACAAAAGGGGAAGATTCAATCTGAGAATTTAGTTATATCTGCTGATAGCATACATTTGCTACATTTGAAGAAAATATTTGAAAAAGTTGTTAAAACACTCAGCAAGAAGGAAGACCAACATAAAGGAAAATAAAGAAAGGAAACAATGGTAAATAATGAACCTTGAAATATAATTGAATGTAAATGAATATTAGGCTAACTGTATATTATGCCATATGTTTGGCATACATAAATGCCAAATGAGGATAAACTACTACATGGATAATTCCTATAGACTGTTATTAAAATTACTAAACTATCATAGCAAAATCTAAAAGTTGTTGGTGGTGTTAGAAGGAGATGACTACAATGAAAAGTGAAGTAAAAACATTCAAAATTCTCATGGGTAGAGGTAGTCAGAAGCAATGGTGAGGGAAAGAAATGTGTTCTGTGCATCTTATTGGTACTGGGATAACAACTATAGTTTTACTAGATATTCTTATTTTCATATCTTTGACTTGAGAATAAAGAATAGTAAGCTTTAATGAAGTGGGAAAGTATACAGTTAATAGAAAATTGGTAAAATCAGAAAAATGTTGGAAAAATGATATAAAGATGAAAGAAAAGAGTTAAGGATTCATTATATTAAGTTCTGGATGGACTTCTCTCTCTAGAAGACTGTCAGACTGACTTAAGAAAAACCCAGATATATACTTTCTATAAGATATACTTGGCAATTTTAAAAATTTTTATTTAAAATCAATTAATTAACATCTAATGTATTATTGGTTTCAGAGGTAGAGGTCAGTGATTCATCAATCTTACATAATACCCTGTGCTCATTATATCACATGCTCTCTTTAATGTCTATCACCCAGTTACCCTATCCCCCTACCCCTCTCCTCTCCAGCAACCCTCAGTTTATTTCCTATGATTAAGAGTCTCTTATGGCTTGTCTCCCTCTCTGATTCCATCTTGTTTCATTTTTTCCTCTCTTCCCCTATGATCCTCTGTTTTATTTCTTAAATTTCACATGAGTGAGATCATATGACAATTTTCTTTCTCTGATTTACCTATTTCACTTAGCATAATACCCTCTGGTTCCATCCATGGGGTTGCAAATGGAAAGATCTCATTTTTTGATGCCTGAGTAGTGTATATATTGGATATATACAATATTGTACAAAATTGTATATATTGTATATATATACATCACGTCTTTATCCATTCAACTGTTGATGGACACTGGGCTCTTTCTACCGTTTGGCTGTTGTGGACATGGCTGTTATAAATATTGGGGTGCAGGTGCCCCTTTGGATCACTACATCTGTATCTTTGGGGTAAATACCCAGTAGTACAATTGCTGCATCATATAGTAGCTCTATTTTTAACTTTTGAGGAACCTCCATACTGTTTTCCAGAGTGGCTGGCACAGACTTGCATTCCCATCAATAGAATAAGAGGGTTCCCCTTTTTCTTCATCCTTACCAACATCTGTCATTTTCTAACTTGTTAA